>VDFB02000013.1:62848994-63053299 GCA_007258455.2 Sequoia sempervirens | reverse complement strand
CGACCTATGAAGCTCTTGAGCTATTTTATGGTTTCCTGCGTGAATTGAAGTATTGCCAATATTATGGAGTGGCCAATGCATTTGAACTAAAGCATGAATTCCAAGATTTATTGAGTGATATATGGTCTAAGAAGTTCAACTAACTTCTTGGAAGGTAGTTAATTTTTCAATATGTCGATCAAGATTACTAGTATGATACAAATTAGATGTTTTTGTGAAACTAAATGAAGATGTCAAAATAGCTATATGTGGAGCGAAATGGATTTAGTGGTTGACCTTATATTTGAACCCTTAGTTGTTATATATTATGTTTACATTGTAATGTCATTGTACATATTGATCTAGTATGATACATATTAATGCTACTCAAAATGATGATATATTTGATCATCATTGTAAATATTCACTCTTGCAACACTTAGCTATGTGAAGTATCATAGTCATATGTATGCTTCTTTCAAACCCTTTGATATATTAAATGTTGAATATAGTTATATATTATGTTTACATTGTAGCACCATTGTGCATATTGATCTTCATAGCACTAATTTTATTGAATAGATCTTATAGTACATATTGAGGAAAAATATTGCTCCTCACATTTTTATTTTTATTTTGAAAATGATGTACTCCACTTGTGTATTCTTATGCTCAACATTATGTTGAGGTCTATGTTTTCTAAAACAAAAACATCCGCCAATTGTATGCAAACACTATCTTACACGTAATATAATTTTGCAGGGTTATTCAACTTCCATAGACCATGGCTACAATATTAACCACATATGCAATTAAACTTATCCATGATGGGAATGAAGGGTTCAAACCTAATGTGCAAATTTTGTCTATTTCAAACTTTGGCCATGGCCATGAATGTAACAACCGCTACAAGGTAGAAATATCTGATGGGGCCTACAAACAAAAAGCATCTTTGCCTCAAAAGTACAATCATTGCATAGAATCTGGTGAAATTACAGTTGGATCCATAATACGAATGACAAAATATAATTTCCCCAGACCAAGCAGGTCTCGGTGAGTAAAGGAATCCAAAATTTCCCATAACAAAATCATTATTAACTTTTTAGCTTCTTCCTTGTATTAGTAATTCTTACTCTTGTCTTCCAAATGTATAGGTGGATTGTCATTGTGAACCTTGAGATTATTTCTACAAACCAGGCTATAATCGGTCATCCTACTTCACTTTATATGGAACCAGAGCACCATATAGAACAAGAAATGGAAAAATCTTCAGAGCCACATGTAGAGCTTGATACAATTAGCGCTGCTAGAGTATCAACTCATGTGAGAAGATTATTTGGTGTGAATCCTTCTAGGAGTAGAATGGAAGCACCAGTCACAATTACGCCTATTAAAAGTTTGAATCCTTTTCAACCAAGATGGACTGTTAAAGGTCGCGTGACTGCCAAAAAGGATATCCGCAAGTACAATACCCAAAAAGGTACTGGTCAAGTTTTTACCTTTGACATCATTGACAGAGAAGGGACTGAAACACGTGTGACTTGTTTCAATGAAGTTGTTGATCTTCATTATCAAAATATTAATATTGGAAAAACCTATACATTTTCTGGTGGTGCAGTAAAGGTTGCTAATAAGCTTTACAATAGGTTAAATAGTGGGCTAGAAATTTCCTTGTTGGTAGAGTCAAAGGTCACTCTTTGTGAAGATGACAATTCTATTCCAAAACACGTATTCTCATTTACACCTATCAGTGAACTTGCAAAGAAGAGTAGCAACTCAACTACTGATGTTATTGGAGTTGTCACTTGTGTTAGCCCAAGCTCCACAATTAGGAGAAGAGATGGGACAGAGGTCCTAAGGCACAAAACATCCTTGTTGGACATGACTGGGGCAACTATAGATATCACTCTATGGGGCACGATGGCAGAGAAGGAAGGTGGTCATCTTCAAGACAAGTATCACCTACAAGAAACAACTATTCTCGCTATTAAAAATGGATGAGTTTGTGAGTACAATGGAAAGGTGTTGAGTACATCAAGCAATACAAATTTATTTATAGACCTTGACATACAAGAGACACAACAACTACAAACTTGGTTCAAACAAAGTGGGGCTAATATTCTATCACCTTCAACAAAGTTTAGCAGCCCATCTATGCCTGTCACTACAATAACAATCAGGGATGTTCAAGAACAAATTCCTCATAGAGTGCACCATCTCCAATGTACAATAAATGCAACATTGTTGTCCATCAAATCTGAATCATTCTGCTATCTGGCATGCCCTAATGAATTATCAGGAAAATAGTGCAAGAAAAGATTGGTGCAGACTGAAGATGGAAAGTGGTTTTGCTCAAAGTGTCACGTAGCATGTACCTCTTGTAATTATAGGTACATACTACAAATAAGGTTACAGGACCACACATATATGCTATGGGCAGTTGCATTCGACGAAGCAGCAACAGAACTCATGGGAATGTCTGCGGAAAAGCTATACTCTCTACAGTTTGAGGATGACATAGAAAGGGATACTCAACAGGTAATTAGAGACGTGTTGAACAAAAAATACTTGTTCACTTTGACATGTAGAAATGAAACATACAATAATGAAGAATGCTTGAAGGAAACTATCACAAAGGTTGAGCAAGTTGACTTCACTGCAGAGAGCAACATCTTACTTTCCAAGATCAAAGAAATGTGTAGTGACTCTTATAAAATTATAGTTGATCTAAGCTGCTAAGTTTACATTTTCCAACACATGTCTTGTATATGACTCTTATAAAATTATAGTTGATAGTTTTGTTCAAGTAAAAGAATGTATTCAAATATCCAACCACATGTGTCACGTCTACCTACAAATAGAAATATATAAGTTGCTAAGTTTACATTTCCCAACCCATGTCATGTATATGACTCTTATAAAATTATATTTCTACTCTAGGCTTCAATATTATGTGTTTCAATTATAACTGTAACAATAATATCTCAGTAAAATAAATGTAACAATGTGTATCTATTTGCTTATGTCTATATATATGTGGAGTCTACTTCTAGCATTGCAGCACTCATGAATCTATTTGCTTATATCTATTTGCTTATGTCTATATATATGTGGAATCTACAACTATCTTAAAACTACACTTTAATAGATATTAGTTCTAAAAATTATGACTTGAATATGTCATTTTTTTATTTTTTATTTTTTGTTTTAACATATGTACATACATGAATTTTAAGCATTCTTCTTTCAGCATTGTAAGCTTTAGATATGTTGTGTTCATCCCACGTATAGTTGTTTGAGTATGTTTATGCTTCTCTTATTACTAATTCAGCCTTGCATTCCCACTGTACAGATGGAGTACCCCTCCCCTGAAACAAGTCAAGCTAGCTTGAAACAAGTAGAGATTAGAAGACAACAGACCCGAAAAAGAAATCAAGATTACTATGCTAGGCATAAAGAAGCAATTGCCACCCGAAGACAGATAAAATTTTTGCACCCCATCCATATCGACCCCCGCCAAACAGAAGCACAGAGACTACGAGATCGTGAGAGAAATCGTTATTACTATGCTCATCATAGAGAGGAAATAACTACAAAGAAACACATTAAACATTTGGAGAAACAAGCATGGCAAGCTCAACATATGCAAATAGAACAAGACCCAGAAGATCGAACATCATTCAACACAACTACTAGCTTCATAAAAATAATGAAAGGATTTCGACAAAAGATAGATGCGCTTTCCAATAGGAAAACATGCATTATATGCAAGGAAAAATACCTAGGGATGCTTCTTCATTCATCCAACCCTCATGCTACTTGCAAAAGATGTTTCAATGAGAGAGGTATACATCGATTCTCCTCACTCAACAACATGGACCCAGGAGAACAACCTGATGTGCTGAGAAGACTGACCCAAGTGGAGGAAATGCTCATTGCTAGAGTTAACCCAGTACTACAAGTAGCCCATGCACCTAGAGGGAAATATAAATATAGCGGTCACACAATTAGCTTCCCACAAGATATCAAAAACATTGCAAAAGTTCTCCCTCGAAGGATAGAAGACTTGGATGTGCTCATAGTTCGAAGACTGCATACAGAAGGCCATTTCTATGATTGTTATGTAAGTAGACTTCACATCATAGATGCATTACAATACAAAGTGAAATATGACCCATACTATAATGATGTTTCCATAAGTGTTGATGGTTTGGCTCAAATTCCTGAAGTTAGCACGGATATTTCAAGCATGTTGCACACCATTGAAACTAACGAATGTGCAGGGGTGCCAAATAATTGGAACACCATTGATGAAGATGAAATTGAGGATAGCATAGTACACACATCATCATTCATGGCTAAGTTTCCAAATAGACGTCGTGAACTAGAAATTATTAAGCAAGCACTAGACCTTGAGGAAATACAAATAGCACTATAGATTGGCCTGAAATGAACTCATCACCAATAAATGAATACAATACTGAAGGCTTGCTTGATATGGCATTCCCAACCCTCTTCCCCAATGGGGTTGCACTACAAATGCAACCGCGGATTAGGGAAGTCTGAATGCACGAGTATGCACTACACTTGATAAGGTTCCATGACCAGAGGTTTGGAAGGCATCCAAGGTTTCAATATTTTATGTTCAATCTTATGTTGTGACATCGTAGCCAAGGGCTTGCAGCAATTTTCATTAAAAAAAATGCAGAAGAAAACATCCCGACAACTATTGAAAGCCTTCGTGCACACTTGAAAAGCCTCCCTGACACACAATTAGCTGAAGAACTCATGCACTTTGGCTCTTCAATGTGAGGCACAAGACCATATTGGAACAAGAGTCGTTATGAGCTAACCAATATGATTAACCAAATAGGGTCTCCCACTCTATTTTTCACATTGAGTGCAACAGACACAAAGTGGCCGGACCTACAATGATTGCTTTCAAATGACACAACAGTGGAAATGCAAACAAATAAACAACGTCTTGACAATGTAATCAATAACCCCCACACCACATCATTATATCTCCACCAATGATTTACAATCTTCCGTGAAGAGGTCATCCAAAAGCTTTTTGGTGTAAAAGATTATTGGTATAGATATGAATGGCAGCATCGAGGAACTGCACATGTGCATGGATTCCTTTGGCTTGAAAATGCACTAGACATGGATAAACTTGATTGGGAGAACAACACAGAAGTTGAACAGGCAAGGAAATTCTTCGACAGGTATGTAAGTGCTTGGAACCCTCATCCTGCTTCACATAGAAACAACCTGGTCTATCGTCCCCAACATGATGACCCATGCTTGCTAGACACAGCTAGATATTAGCTATAGATCCCTCTCATGACTATGAGGAGATAATCAACCGTGTACAGAGGCACACAAAATGCAGAGAGGGGACATGCTTACGCAAAAAGGGGAAACAACTACAATGTCGATACAAAGCTCCATGGAAAGAACAAGTTGTATCTACCTTGTCATGTGATGATAATGGCAAAAAAGAATATGGACCTACAAGGAATGATGATAGGCTAAACATACACAATCCAGAAATGCTTTTGATATGGAGAGCCAACATAGATTGCCAACCAGTTATCTCATGAGCACTTGTACTAAAATACATTACAAAGTATGCGTCAAAAGTAGAGAGAACATCTGAGTCTTGTATTGATATGTTATCAAGAATATCTGCATGCCAGAGAACAAATGACCTAGCTATCACAACATATCAAAAATTTATGACAGAGCTTGTTGCAGAGCGTGATATAGGAGCACAAGAAACATGTCATATGCTTCAAAAAAATTTGCTTGTTTGTAATAAGCCATTCACATCTTTGAATGTTGGCCAAAAAGTGTTCCAATGAATAACAAGACAACCAGATGAAATACACCTCCATACGAGCTACCTGCATTCCTACATTAATCGGCCTCAAGAAATGGAAACAATAACGCTACTCGAATCTGCAAGATCTTTCTCCTATTCTGCAAGGTGCAAAGGATGCAAATGGAAAGAGAGAGAGGTAAAAGCGATAGTTAATGTTTTCCCAAAGTTCTATACCATCCCAAATGAGGACTCAGACAACTTTGAAACTTTTTGCTGGAGTGAGCTACTATTATACAAACATTTTCGAAGCATAGAAGGCGAAGTAGGACTTGCTAAGGATACAATAATTGCAAATTGGAAGCAAATGAATGCAACCAAATATGATGTATGGCATCTTAATCGCACAATCAAAATAGAAGCAAACCACTGAAGAAGAAGATGAGAGCGATACAGAGATTGCCACAAGGGACACAATAGAACTTAACGAATGGGAATTGTTTTCACAAATGGGTCCCTTAAACAATGTCGGCCTAAATGAACTTGAGATGCTTGGTAGGTGTGAGTTTGACAACAACAATAGATGGGATCAACTACCAGTACCCCAAGATCTTCATGAAATTGCCATCCACTTCATCCCAATGAAAAAGGCATGTAGCCAAGAAGACACTATGGTAAGCAACTTGGATGTGCCAGAGTATACACTATCATCGCAACAAAAACTAGCACTCACAATTATCATTGACCATAGTAAATGCTCCTCAGAAAAACCATTACACATGATTGTTCAAGGAACAACAGGTACAGGAAAATCGTACCTAATTGCTTGCATAAGAAAAGCGCTCACAAGTAAGAGCCCACAACAAAAAAGTGAACTACTCACATTAGCTCCTACAGGGGTGGCTGCATTTAATATTCATGCATCAACTATACATTCAATGCTCTGGATCCCTATTAAAGACATGCACCCACTACAAGGACAGGCATTAACAACATTTCAAGAAGATATGAAATATATAAGATATATTTTGATTGATGAGATGAGCTTCATAGGTCCAAAGTTGCTACTAAAAATAGACACAAGGCTACGTGAGGCTTTCCCACACCGACAACATCTACACTTTGGTGGAGTGTCTATAATATTAATTGGTGACCTCGCCCAACTTCCACCTGTGATGGACAAACCTATGTACACAACACACTCAACTACAAAAACATTGTGGAACCAATTTACAACTATTGTCACCTTACAAACAGTCTTTCGT
Organism: Sequoia sempervirens; assembly: GCA_007258455.2. NCBI lineage: Eukaryota > Viridiplantae > Streptophyta > Pinopsida > Cupressales > Cupressaceae > Sequoia > Sequoia sempervirens. The sequence goes on along the minus strand of VDFB02000013.1, from coordinate 63,046,231 downwards.
CATCAAGGTGAGACTCCATCACAACAAAGATTTCGTCAAGTATTGCAAAACATATGGAATGCAGAAGCAACAGAAGCAGATTGGCAACTCTTAATGACGCGCACAGACAAGCAGCTCACATCAAGAGAAAAAGAAGAGTTCGATAGCTCAATGCACTTGTTTGCTACCAATGATTTAGTTAGACTACACAACAGAAGAATGTTAAAATCATTGAACCATCCAATTGCAATCAGTGCTGCGACAAGTACCAGGCATGGAATAGATAGTGCAACTGATGATGAACAGCTTGAAAAAGAAGTATTGCTTTGTAAAGGGCAACACATCATGCTCACATCCAACATATGGACACAAGCAGGCCTGGTGAATGGAGCTCTTGGCGAAGTTGTTGAAATCATTTACAGCCCTGGTTCCAAACCACCAGATGTTCCCATGTATGTTGTTACAAGGTTCAATAGCTACAGTGGACCCCCATGGAATGACCATGACCCTAAGAGCATACCAATCATACCTGTTTCCTTGGGCAATAGAAGGCAGATACTGCTTACGATGGCATGGGCTATTACCATACACAAAGCTCAAGGACTAACATTGCAAAAGGCAACAATTGATATTGGTAAAATAGATAGGCAGGGACTAACATTTACAGCCATATCTAGAGTTAAATCATTAAATGATCTTCGCATTCAACCACCATTCTCTTTTGAAAGATATTCCAAAATGCAAACCAATCCATTTGCAATCATAAGGAAGCGAGAGGAGGCACGCTTACAACAACTATGTCTCTCCTAAAACAAGGTATGCAACTCTCCTTCCTATCCATTTGATATCTCTCCCCAATTCCCATGGTGCTTAAAATTGCTTCTACAACTTGACTTCATCAATGCCTATTCTACGCACCTAGCCACCCCATTCCTTTTGTTGTACAGGTCTTCAAGACAAATTGCATAGACCACATAAGCTCATCCCCAAAAAAAATTGCACCGCTCCTACATGTTCATAATATAATACCAAAGTGTATCAGCCTATCGGCATAACCATTGCACCTCATTGGGGTGCAAGTGCTAGTATTAATGTTGAAATAAAACTACTATGTGACCCATATTCTACAATTGGCCATGTATTAAAAAGTGTAGCAGCACTACAAACGAAAGTGCTAATTGTGAGATAAATGCTTGGATTTTAAATAGGGATATTATCGGAAAATAATCTATTTAATCAATCAACCAAGGTCTTCAATAAGAATGGAATATAAAAAATAGAGCATTTTTATTAGTGGAAACATCACCATCTTAAATAGCATGGAGTTTGTGTTATTTTTATGATGATTTTACTTGACAGGTGTGGTGGTTTTACTTGTTTTAAATACACAAGAAAATTAACGAAATAAAGAAGGTCTTTAGGATATTCCCAATATTTCTATTTTTATGATATATAGGATTGATTGTAAATAACAATGCTTATTACATGTCATTAAGTTTTATCATATGTGATTTACTATTTGGTTTTCTTGTTGTAAGCTCTATTTTTATTTAATTATTTAATTATGTAGTGAATTGTCAACTTTATTTAGCTCTTTGCTTTTGTTGCATGATGGATCATTATTTCATAGTAATTGCAAATAATAAAGTAATCATATTAAGAGTAAGGTTGACATGTTATCATCAAAGAGGAAAATGTTAGTGATTTTTCATCATCAAATGTCGACTTTCTAAGATCAATGTTAAGTTATGTGTTTATATAAACATAAGTATAATATTATCCTATTGTCAAATTATTATTTTAGATAGATTAGTTGACTAAATTGCAAAGATAATTGCTCGCATGCATTCAAGATGCTTACAAAATTAGTTTCTAAGTTGTTTTCTTTTTTTTCCACATTTCTAGAACATATTGAAATTTTAAATTTGAGCAAGTAGTGAAGAAATTCAAACCTTTTAAATTCTGACCTATTTCACTATAAATAGAAAGTTGGAAATTGTTAATTTATTTATATGATATGATTACATGAATTTAAAAGAATATAAAAAATATTTAATAAATGCATTATTATATATGAAAAAGTGTATTAGTTGTTGTTATCCCTTCCAGTACACTCTAGAAAGAGTCCTAGATTTGAGAAATTAGTAAATGAGGAAGACCGACTCTTTTCCCCTATATTGGTTAGTATTGAGTGCATTAGGTAATAATGTTTAGGATATTGATTAGTTTTCTTGGTGGACTATTAGATAGAGGAAATTACCTTAGAAATATATTATTTAAATTATAATCTAAAGGATGAAAGGCTAGTTATAGGCTTTGTCTTCTAGATACTATTCACCTATTCTAATGAATATCTAAATATCATATTGAGATTATTAGGATATTTTACTTTTTAAACATTATTTGTCATTAGTTTACATTCATAAGTGCATTTTATTAGTTGATTTACATTCTTTCACATATTATGACTAGATACATGTTGCATAAGCATATAGATATGTTAGCATGTCAAAGAGTCGCATAGTTTCTTAGATTCTACCATGCATGTTGTCCACATATTGCTAGATCTTTGGTGATGGGTTGGGCTTCTTGAGGGGAGTAGCACAAGGAAGTTTCATGCTTCATTGCAAGGTGAATATCACTTTAGTGATGATCTTCCTCTCCTTTCTCTTTTTCTTTTTTTTTTGTAGATTCTAAGTTTCCTTCCATGATATGTTACCTTGTATCTACAAGGTGAAATAGTTTGAGTTTTGTATCCATGCCAAGTATTGAAATGGACTTGTACAAAGGGTAATATATGCAAAATCATTTTATATACTTTTAAAAAATTCAATGCTTTACTCTTTGACTCCAAGTAATCATTTTGTTCATTCATTGATTTTCATACTTTATTAGTGATTAGTTTAGAAGATGTTACACATTTCTTTCATTAACTCACTAATGCTTATAGTTGTAACTTTTTTATGATTTAAATAGAGAGGTGAACATGTGTAAAAGATTAATTTATATTTTTGATTGGATTTAGATGAATTCATATTTGACGAATCTTTGTCTTCAATTATTACATGGTCAAGTATAAATTTAACAAATCCCCACATGATTGTAAGATGGTAGAGTAAAAATTCAGTAAATCAAACATGGTAGTAAAATGGTGGAGAAAAAATTTAGTGAATCACATATGATTGCAAATATTTTATATAAATTTTGGGCAAATCAACCACAATAAAAAAATATATAAGCTTATAATTTTCAAGGCAATTATGACCCTATAATTAACATGTGTCTAAAATTCCAAATAGTTATTTTCTTACATGTGCATAAGTTGCTGTAGTCAAAAACATTAATTATAATGCTTTATAAATAAATTGATGGAAAAATAGCATACATTTGATTGATAATTTGTAAAATTGTAAAATCCTATGATTTAGAGCTCCCATTGATTGTAATATATTTATCAATTTTAAATTGATAGAAATGACAAAAAATTATGTTAAAATATGCTTGATGTATATACACTTTCACTATTACAACTAAATATTTTTATTTTTATTATTCTTTGATTCGCTCCAAATAATACGAGGATTATTAAGGCTGCGTGGTATTTAGCCACTTTCTCCTCTTTTTCTTAAATAAACAAGAGCTGCAAAGTAGCGAAGTTCCTGCCAAAATGTTTTTGAATAGTTTTGTTTGTATTTGTTGTGTTTGATGTGTTTTAGGAACAATTTGCAAGGATAAACCAGTTGTCACCTAAATTTAGGAATTTGATCGTTAATAGAGTCAACTTGTCTTCCAATAGAAAATGACCTTTATAAAAAAAAAAACTTGTGCTCACTTCAAAATTCTAAATAGTTTTATAAGAAAAATTGGAAGAATTGAATTTAAAGTTAAATATCTGTGAATTGTGTGCACCATATGTAAATATTAATGAGAGATTTCCTTAATTTAATTATTAATGTTGTCATCCCTTGACATTAGTAAAAGGAATCAAACTCAAGCAAAGATTAAAGCTTCCCATTATTTAATTGTTAAAAACTAATTTATGGACTATAATATGTACTTATAAATGAAAGCTTGTAGATAGAATTCTAGCAGATGATACACAATTAGGCAAAGGATATTAGTGAAATAAACTACCAAGTAGTGAAGGATTAGATGGTAGAAATCTACTGAGAGAGGAAAGAACAAGATTATGCAGTTCTCTATGATGATGAACTATGATGTTTTGTTGCTGTTAAGGTTCAGGCTCCAAATACTAACCCATACTTATCAGGACATCCTACTTGAAAGGATAGCTGTGGCTGAAATTTCCAGCAAAGGATACACACTTGAGACAAAATTCTGAACAACTCTAGTGACGTGTAGATAACACATGATTGTCGGAGGAAGCAGCCAACCAATGTGAATACAAAAATCCACTGGTCTCACCACTGGATAAATAGCTAGAAAGAGGTTTTTCCCTACCCTCCGTGCAAGAGGACAATAGACTTGCTACAGCCAGAGGCCCAAGGAGGATGAAAGGTTAGAAAATTAATACAAATAACTATAATAAAGTTTTCTGAGTCTAAGTCGAGATGCTAAAACTTCATTACTTTTTCATTCAAAGTTTAAAAATAATAAACACATTGTGATCAAATTTGAACAATATATAATGTATATAGAAATCAATGCCTTGTGGGCTTCCACAAGGGGTCTTTTAAACCAAATTGGCATCTAGCATGGTCATGACTTAAAAAGTAACCAATATTATTATACTAGCTGCTAAAACAAGATGTGTATGATTGAGAGTCCAAAGTTTTGACTGTGATGTTTGTGAAACTTCCATAGCTACCAAATGATCTATGTAAAATAAATATCAAATGTTCTCATCTATTTTGGATAATTGCCCAAATCTAAAGCATTAGTCTTAGTAGTTAGAAGATGGCTTGTTCTGTGTTAAGCTTTTTGTTAGGAGAAATAAGTATGATGATACAGTGTCTCTCGATATTGTCTCTTTGTCTCCTTTACCCATGTTAGCCTATAATTTTTTTTTGTATATGTGTTGTTCTTGCTTTTGTTTATGATGTTTATGAATTTGCATGCAAGTGCATATGGAAGGAAAATCACAACTATCCATTATGAGTTGTAATATAATCTGGATTCTTAGGAATTGGTGATGAAATGTTCAAAATTGTGGTTGTGATTAAGGAGAGTGGATGTTCCCACTAAATAGGCTCCAAAAATTGGAAGTAATTGGAGAACAATAGGGGACATCGAGGAAAAATAGGACAGGTCTTTGCAATAAATTTAGTCATTGTTTCCTATATTTTCTAAAAAAAAACTCTTAGAAAACATTCTACTACTTTGGAATACTCTAATCGATTATAGAATGCCTTATAAATTGCAACTTTTAATTCATGGTAAAGATATTATGTTCTGCTATAATTTTACAGCTTTTATTAGTGGCATATAAAGTTGCAGTCATGACATCATACAAAGCTTTTCTCACAGAGATTATTTTGCCTCAATATAGCTGAGACAAAGTAATCAATGATGATCTACTATACTTTGTAATGTTTGTAGAGCTGATAATGGTCATGTTTTGGATAGCCTATGTCATTATCAACTATTGGAAAGTATATAGGCAGGGAAGAAGAGTTTCAGAGGAGCACCAGATACACAATGGCTTGTAGAAACAAGTGATAGCAGCTCTGCCTATGTTTGTGTATAAAGAAGATGAGGATCATCTCATCTCTGCAATTTTTTGCTCTAAATTTGAGCAGAATGAGGAGGGCAGACATGTTTCATGTAAATTGCATTGACATGTGGTTTGGTTTTCAATGCACTTGCCCACTTTGGAGAATCAATATGGAGGCCGCCAAACATGATGAACATGAAGATAATATTATGATTGATATAAGCAGTATATAAGAGGAGGAAGATAATTCCATTAATCACATCAATATACAATTTGTATCCCACTAACTCGCTCCATGACTCATTTTGTAGCTACTTCTGCTTTTGAATTCCCTACATCTTGCATCCTGCAACACCATGATCCTAAAGCTAAGGACAAAAGTTCCACACATAAATGAAGTATCAATCAGAATCAGTCAGATCGAATGCAAAAGAAACCTCCAAAACTGGACACACTGCATATCTCACCGACAACCATAACCAATTTCATGGAAGTTGATTTATTTAATGTCACAGTGAGCTAAAAATTCCAAAAAATTATTTTTCCATTATGCAATCTTCAAATATGCATCTCATCAGCATGCATGAAATATTTTAACAAACACAAGCATATCAACATTCACTGGAATCCAACTCCATCTCTGTTATCAATAGTTGAGCATATGTAAACATAAGTAGGTATTGTCATTAGTTCATTAGAGACCAACCTTGCCCAACTTACCACTGAATTAGCACAAGGTTTCCCTACATTGTTCCAGCATTAGCAATAACTATTTAGCCACAATGCATTATGGTTAGAGATTTACTCATTAAATTAAAAACTGTTTTGTATAGCAACCTAGATAAACATGTGCAAGTGACTTCAAGTACAGTTCCATGCCCATCATAGATTATTTCCTACAAAATAAATAACTCCTGAGAATTGATAAAAAACTAAACTAGTAAATAAAATTCTATAGTAGAAACAAAGAAAGATTAGTATCAAATAAAAGGATAGATGTTCTCATCCTATGATTGGAGAAATTTGGTCAAAAAATTCTTACACTTCCTACCTACTGTGCCATTTATTCAATCGTGACTTTCAACATTATTTCAAATAGTTCACATGTCTGTCTTCTATGCAACCCAATTCGTCTTAATACACTATGAAGTCATAGCATTTAATTTCATGACACTCATACACTTTATCAAAACTCCCATATTGGTACAAGTAGAAATAATTTGAGGAAACTCGTGAGATTTGGAAATTTTTAGCTGCTAAATGCATTGCACAAAAGTTCTAAAGTGTCTCCAACAAATCGCTTTGTGCATATACTACAATCGTTGAATACAAGAAGCCACTTTCCATTGAGTCATTTTGTTAAACAATTCATGTGTTTTGTCTATGCATCCACATTTTACATACTTGGCTACCAGGGCAGTGGTAAATATTTATTCCAAATACGGAAGCTTAGACAAGGTTGTGGGCTATCTCACAGCCAAATGCCTCAAAAGGGACGCCATTTCAAGGATTGAAATGATTGCAGGATCTACACAAAAGGGACTTGTTGAAAAGGTGTCAGAAACTTTCAAGAAAATGCAATTGGCTGATTGAAAGCTGAAATCCTTGACCTTTATCAGCATCGTCATGGCCTACTTGTGGCGAAATGGGAGCTTTAGACATGACACGATTTGTTTGACCGAATGCCTCAAAGGAAGGTGATCTCATGCAAAGATCGCCAGATATGCACAAAACATAGAATGAGTTTCATGGAAAAGCTTTAGAAACTTTCAAAGTAAATGAGATGGGCATATTTAACATCTTCAATTTCTGGTAGCATCTCCCATGCCTATACCGGAATGAAAGCTTCTAAAGTAGAGTTTTTTTCAGTGGAAATTTTCTAATATAAATACATGCAAAATGGCGAACCATATAGTAGACATGAGACAATTCAAAAACCTAACTAGAATACAATTTCTACTAAATAACAAGTAAAAGAGGAGCCATGACAAACAATCCAATTTGGCTCATGTAGGAAGCTCTATGCCAGCCATGGTAAACCGTGTCACAATCATCACAAGGATTTGAGAAACCTATCTTACAGTTTTGTAGTAAACCAATCGAGGAGAAGCAAGCAGTGATTTGATATTGAATGTCCTAAAATCCAAGAAACAAAATATTAAATTACTGGTAAATCAAAATAATTCTTAATTCTGATCATATCCATAACAGAAAAATAGCAATTCTTTGCACATAACATGATCTGTGTCAACTCTACTCTATTATGAGTCTCAGTGACTAGAATTTCAGACTTGGCTTTCTCAACAACGGTTTTGATTTTCTCATAATCAATACCTTGAAACTTTGATTTTGAATTCACATAATGCATGCCATAAGCAGCACCAAAACCCCATCCAGGGCTGACTCCCACTCCATGCCTGTCAACCATTTACAGATTCTCAACACAAAAAGTACATCAAATTGGAATTCAATCATCTTTTATATTGGACTGAACTATTTCAGAAATTCTAGGATCTTATTACAGAGTCATAATAATTGAATAAAAAAATATATAGTTAGTAGTGCCTACCATTGAATGACAACTGCTACCAACTGGAATCCAATTGTCTACAATGTACACTTTTCTACTTTCTCTAAACCCTAAAGTGTATGTCCTCATTTGGATACTCATAACTCAGTTCTTGTATGGATTTTGTTATTAAGGACATCCATTTTTTCAAATTTAGTGTGAAGAGGGGATTAGAGCATAGCTATACCAAGTCCCACTGTCTGCAATGACTTCCCTGCTTGATGGCATCAACATGACAACTAATTCCAAAATAAAACCTCGAAATACAAGTGAGGACTGTGAATAGGTTAGGACAAACATCCAAACCCCCAGCTAGTGCCACAACCACAACCCACGCTAAATCCTACATAATAAAACCAAATGATTATCGTCTGCCTGAGAATATCATAAATTATATTGTAAGTTATAGCATATGCGTACCCAAGCCCACACAAGCACCAGTGAAATTGGTGAGCATCATTCTTGTTTCACTTGTGCACGAGATCAGTTGGCCTATAGCTATAGCATATGTTCTTTATGCAAATGATCAGAATTATCTTTAATTTGATGAAGATACTGTTTATAATCAACAAGCACTGGTTAACAAATTTTGTCACAGATCTGCCAACATAAACTTTGTTCTGCGACAAGTGTTTGTGGTGAAAACCGTCAGTTTTACACACCCCAGAGAAAACTGTGCACATAAAAATCACGATTTCCCAATCCATGTTTTTTAAACTTACTATATTTAAAACTCCATGACGGAAACCTAAATGATCATGGGATGTGAAATAGCATTGCAGTTATAATGGTTTCAGTTTTGTCGAGCATGTACAGTCTAGCTGGGATGCTCTTTTCGTCTGCCCTTTCTATCTCCCGATATAATCACCACCAAGATACTGGAACCGCAAAAATCGCCCTTATCGGGTAAAACTTTTCTGTCAATTATATTCGAGAAAAATCATTTCTGAAATATGTTTTGTTATATATTTTGCATGTTTACTTTAACAATATAAAAATATTTGTTAAATAGAAAAAAAAATGAACTCTCATTTGTTACAAACAGAATTTTTAATCACTAATTAAACAATAGGGGTTGCCTATAGTTCCTTCGCAGGAACTAATAAATTGACCTATTCAAATTCAGTTTTCGGCAGATTACCGTATGAAACAATAAACATATATTAAATTTGTATTTTAGTTAAATTTAATTAAAACGCATTTATTTTAATATATAATCTTCATATAAAATTAATGTTTTGCTTTCAACTTCTGTCACTGGGCCCACACGCAATCTGGTAGCGTGTTCAAGGCGGACTGTACGATGTCAAGTCCACGGAAATGTTACTTCCTCGCATTCCTCCGCTTTTTATGAAATCCCTTTATTTGGCAATTTCCCACCACTTTCCCCAAGCATTCTATTATTTCAGGTCCACTGTACAATCTCAATGACAGAGGAAGAATAAACAACAATGGAGTGCAGTATGTGCGGTGATGTGGGCTTCCAGATCTATCTATTCCAATGCAGAAAATGTTTAATTCGTTTCCAGCATCAGTAAAATAACAATTACTCTCCTTATTGGTTTCAGTTTATTCAATTTTAGATAGATAAGTTTCATGCAGTATATGCTATGTAGGAAATAAGAATTCATTCATTGCGTTTGTGTAAAGGCCTTAAATATTTGGTTTTGGCTTTTATGGTCAGATATTGCAGCAGATCATATTTTGAGAATGTATCAGTTGAGAGTATCAGTGAAGTGTGTGACTGGTGCTTCGGTATTCGAAAGGAGGAGATTGCCTCTGATATCAAGCTTATCAGGGATTCCGTTAAAAGAATGAGAAATTGTGCTGGGTTTGGAGAGTGCACAAGCATGACCCACAATAGCAAAGCCAAGAGAGATCTGAGAAAACCTTGCGTTGAAATTGATGGACAGATATCCAAATTGCTGAAGAAGAAAATTCCTGAATTGAGACACAGTATGGAAAGAAAAAATAGGAAGAGATATAAGCTTCTTGATGAAATTATATGTTGATTGCAATGGTTCTCACCAGATAATGCGTAATTGTCCATGGGATAATTTAGAAATCTTTTGGGACTGACTATCTTGTTTATGAATGGCTCTAGGAAAATTCATTCCAGCAATTCACCGAGGGAAAATTCACTGCCACTGAAAATTAACCGTTAAAAGATCATGCAATTATTTTTTCACAGGGTGAATTGTCATGACGGTGAATTTTCCTCCCGTAAATTGTTGACAGTGAAGTTGGTGAATTGTTAGTGATGAATTTTCCGTATGCCATTTATGAATATATAAACCTACTTTGGAATTATCTCTTGTTGCTGATTTGTGATGATTCTGCAAAAATGTTTAATTTTCTCTCAACATTATTTGTAGTTTAAGAAATTACTGTTTGTCTAAGTAAAATCATACTGAGTTATATGAAATCAGTTTACCATCAATGGCACATGATGGAAGACCGGATTCATTGTTACCAATCCCTCCTATTGCAGTTCATGTTCCATATTTGATTAACATTTGTCTTTCAGCAAATTATGATGTTTTTACATATAACGTCCGACATTGTGACAAAAAGTTCTATCATTATTTCTGTTAAGTTGCAGTTTTATCAGATAAAAGAATATGGCAGGCCGGTTGACTGTTCAAATGCTGCCCCCATTTTTTGAATGTGCAAATACTTTTTTGACTGGTCAGCCGGCTTATCTTTTTCATTTTCCTAAAAATTGTGAAAATTTATATGAGTAATAAAACCTTATGTGACAAACCTTTCGTTCACTAGAAATATCTGATAAGGTGCTAATCAAGTCTTGTTATTTAATTGGTTATTTCTTTCAGATTTTTCCAATTATCCATTTGAAAATTAGGCATAATATGGTGTGAAGGGATGCCAACAATTATTAAGAGCTATGAATGGTTAGTGAAAATGCATGCTGTGTTAAATCTTGTCATTCTACCATTGTCAATCAATGAAATTTTTTTCACCCAATATTTAAGTCAATCTTGAAATCATAATCTTTTTTAATATTCCAAAGAATATGATAGAGATTTATATTTTCTATTTTAATATTGTTATATTATTATAAATAGGGGTGATTTTTAGCTTTTAATTCACTTCTGATTTGAGGAGAGATTTCTTATAACACTTAATTAAAGCTCAAAAAATTTAAACAATTAAAGGTAATTTAAGTTTCATTTTTCACCAATAGAATGGTGGTTGATTCATTTATCTAGTTGAAACCTCATAGTATGGCTATACTAGCAATTCTATAGATTCATGTCATATTGTATAGTGCTAGCACTAGAGTATCCAATGCAATTTTCTCTCATATGAAATTACACAATTGTTAAGTTATGCATGTAATGGGTTGTTGGTAGAGCCTTGAAGATGTTTTAGTAAATGAAAATGGGAGTTGTCAATTAAAATTAGATAATATTTGACATCATCATTATAATTTTTGTAATTAATAGTATTGGAACAAATAACATGCATGCAATATGTGAAATTTCTGAATAAAAATAAAATCCATCCAACATCTAATCCAATCTTTAAATCACAATGTCTTTAATTTTTTAAAGAATAACATGAGTTTTTTTAAAAAAATTGTTATTATTTTTAGGGGTGATTTCCAACTATCCCTTCATTTGCAAATGTGACACCATCATTTCACCTTTTGAGGCTTTTGTTCTTGTAGTTGCTTCAAGGCATTATATCAACATCTATCTGTGTCATGTGTGTTTATATTGCAAATGTAACACCATCAATTCACCTTTTGAGGCTTATACTATTGGAGTGCTCTATCAATTGAGCTATTGGCCCCACATTGGGAAACTCATCATCGATCCAGGTGTGGCTTATTTCCAACACCCCCTTAAGCCACATAGTAGGTGCTTGGGGCCCCTATCTTGGATATGATACCAAAATAAAAAGAATAAAGAATACAAAATGATCAATACTTGATTTGTTAAATTGATAAAAAAGAAACACAAATATAAACAAGAGCAATGCAATTCTACAATAACACATTTCCAACTACCTGATAACTTCCTACAAGAATAACAATGTGCCAACTAAACAATGTAATATAAATCTATGCTAACACATACACACTTCCTATAAGTCAAGACATGTATCCCAATTCTTTGAAATGGAAACAATTAGTTATAACGCTTCAAATTCTATGTCTTGCACACAAATAAATTAGTTAGCTAGTCCTCATTTAGAATTAATTCATTGGGGTGACCAAATTTTCAACACTATATTTTTATTTTTTAGTTTATTGGGGTGAAAATGCATTCATCTTATGTAATCAATGAACTTGGAAAAATTAAAAAGCACTAAATTTTCAAACCAACACATAAGTCTATCTTCTTATTCTAGATTATCCCAAGTCTTCAACAACCTAAGCTACACAAGCTCTTGATGATCAAAAATCAACAAAGAAATGACTTATTATAATGGGCACGTGGATTAAAATAGAGAAAATTAGGCATTAATATTATGATTAAGATCCCACTTTTATATCAATTCAACTATAAATCTAATGATGTATGGTTTTGTGTTACTTTCATGAGTGAAAAAGTGATTTCTACATGTGGCTTTGATTTTGATGTGTAAAAGTGAAGAAATAGCTCATGAACTTAGTATATCTATTTTCTCCTCCTTGAAACATATTTACCTCAATTTTTGGTGTCTGCATTTTATGTAAGGATGGGTGGTGTTTACAAACACCTTCAATTACTTATTTTATTATGAGATTCGGGTTATCTTCAATCTAACTTCTATATGAATTGATTCAATGATGATGAACCAAGGAGAAAAAATAATGGGGAAGAGTCTAATATGCTCTTAGAATAATAATGTAGTGTTGATGTAATCTATTTTATCAATATGCAATCAAATTCATAGATGTGCTCTCTAATTAAGATGTTCTAAACCTCATTCTTAAATGATCTATTTTCTAATTAGTAGTAGCCTTTAAATATGTGAACTTGGTGTATAATTTGATGAATCCGCACTTTAGTAAGCTCATTTTAGTCAAGTGAAAGGGGTAGTAGCAAAGATTTGAATTTGATTTTAGGATATAAAATTTAAAATTGAGAAGTTAGATCTACAATCATAAAAATGATTGAAATTAGTTTCACTTACATACATGATTCAAAACCAAAATATTAATATTTTTAAAAATAGAAATGAATGATAACAACATTCAAAATTAGATATTATTGTTTATTGACTTCCATACATGCTATATAAATAGAACTTCCACCATTATTGCTTACTTTCGCAATACCAACTGCTTAGATTACTCCACATTAGATGGTTTATTAAGACCTTCATGGTATCGACCCACTTTCACCTCCTTTTCTTAAATAAATAAATTGATCTAGTCAAATTCGGTTCCCCACATTCAAACGAGTTTGGTAGGGAAAAACAAACATATAATAAATTTGTGTTCAAAACAAGAATAAACTCACCATTTACTAGAAATTACTCCATTGCGTACCATGGATTATTCTGCACGATAGCAAATTACTGTTGTTGGATTTTTTGCAGCATAATGATTTTTGCAGCTTTACGGCTTAAGGTACCAGAAGATTCAGAAAATGATCTTCAGTGTGAAGAGGATTTGCTATAATTTTTATTTTATATTTTCGCCTTACCATGATCCCGGTATTTATGCTTGACAAACTTTGTAGAACTGTTATATTTTATGCTTGGCAAACATTCTGAAAGAAGACATCATTTCTGTACGAGGGTAAAAAATTTCACTTATAAAACTACTATAAGACAGAATTTGCATCGGAAAACAAGATTTAGGCCATAAACTGTTTGCATTCTGAATCTGCAGCTAGTGCATGACCAGAAATTAAATATTTCAGTATTAGACAATTACTCCGAATAAATGTATGGAAACTTACAGCGGCAAACAAGATTTAGTTAATAATTTATTAATCCTCAAAATCTGCAGCCAATAAGTGTTTGCAGTCACAGAAAATGGCACTACATGACAATTTTACATAGTAGTAAAATAGCAGCAGAGAACACAATTCAAGTAGAAAATTCTGTATATAAAACCCCAAAAAAAAAAACAATTGTATCAGAAAATAGCATTTAGTTAATATTTTGTACACAAATTCTGCAACGACGGAGAAAATACAGTCAATAACAAACACTTTGCTCACTCATAAAGAAACCTACTGCTAGCAAGGAACCAGACACACTAATATTTGTTGGAAAATGTTTGCGGTTGCGTGAAAAGATCACGTTGGATATAAATGACAGAGACAAAAGGATCCATCAGAGAAAGTTAGTCCATTTCCTGAATCCATAGAGGCTGGTGATTAATCCAACAAGCCTCAGATTCGAACCGACGACGACTCTAATACCAATATTTACCGCTAAGCAGTGAAGTATTTCTCATTCAAGCAATAAAAAGAAAACGCACGGCTAGGAAACTGCGAAAACAATGCAGTTGAAGCCAGAATTCTCTGAAATCGATTCAACAGCAATTGTTCTTTCTTGGAAAAGCGATTGTTAACCGAGACTAACAAAAATACAAAAAAAATGCAGAAGCAGCGATCATTATTATGCATACCTTTGATACCGGAACACTCTGAAGAAAAGGTCCGCAGGGAGGCTTTCCATCACATTGACCGTCATAGATGAAGTAACAAGGCGGTTTTGCTTCATTCTTACAGCGAAGCCTGAGAAAAGAAAAACCCCCTTACGGGGATACGTAGGGCTGCATCTGCGACATACGACTGTTGGTAGATACGGCCGCGATTACTGTATCTTCGTGCAACCTCTTCTGTTCCTGCCGCTCGAGCTGCGCCACGCCGAGCCCTCTCTGAAGATACAGTAATGGCGGCCATATCTACCGACAGTCTTATGTCGTAGATCCATACGGAAGGCCAGGGGCTTTTTCTTTTCTCAGGCATCATCATCCCAACCAATTGGATAAATAGGAATATGTTTACTTTGCAGCAGGTCGCCTGTTCGAATCACGGTAGAGGTGTTTTTAGGCGCTGATGCTGCGGCTAAACTGGCGCCGCCTCCTTATGCTTCGCTGCTCCAGAAATATAAATTTTCCAACGCGGAGGATCATCCATCCATGACACTGATAGATATTGGTATAATGCATTTTTACTTCACTCAAAAGGCTTTCAAGGAAAGGGGCCATGGTGGGTAGGGGTCTAAGTAGGCCATGGTGGGTAGGGGTCTAAGTAGGTCTGAGTGGGCTCCTTAGTGGCTAGGCCATAAAGTATACAAATTGACAAAGCAGGAACCATAGGATAATGCCTAATTCGCCATGGGATAATGTAGAAATCCTCTGGGAGTGACTATTTTGATTATGATAATATACCAAACCTACTTTGGAATTATCTCTTGATGCTGATTTGTGACGATGCTCTAGAGATATTCAATTTACTATCACCATTATTTGCAGTTTAAAAACTTACTGTTTTTCTAAGTAAAATCATAATTCGAATCATATGCAATCAGTTTTTCATCAACGGCACAGGATGGAAGACCAAATTCATTGTTAGCAATCCCTGCCATCGTAGTTCATATTCCATATTTGACTAGCATTTGGCTTTTAGCAAATTATGATATTTTCACATTTAGTACATGATATTGAGACAGAATCTCTATCATCATTCCT
The DNA here is from genome assembly GCA_007258455.2 of Sequoia sempervirens. Lineage (NCBI taxonomy): Eukaryota > Viridiplantae > Streptophyta > Pinopsida > Cupressales > Cupressaceae > Sequoia > Sequoia sempervirens. The sequence goes on along the minus strand of VDFB02000013.1, from coordinate 63,030,346 downwards.
CTTAAGTGTCGGCTTTTTCAGAAAAAAATAATATTGCAGGCTGGTGAATGGTGAAGTGTTGCCCCTAGTTTCGAGTAGCAGGAAATGATGGCTAATTTAACTAGGTCGTAGCGGGTGGCACTTTTTTAACTTGGGTTAAAATTTTTTTGACAAAATATTGATTAGTGGTAAACATGTGACTATTGCATGTGTATTCAATGAACTTGCCACAAAGTTTTTAAACTAGGACATAAGTTGATATTCTTTCTTAGGATACTCTAAATCATGTCACATTCAAAAATCCTTATAAGCATTTAATTCTTCAAAATTAATAAAAGATGATATTGTAATGAACAAATTTCTTGACTGAAATGGAGAGAAATAGACCTTACTATTGTGATTAAGATCCAATTGTCAAATAAACTAACCTATAAAACTAATTGTGTATGGTTTGGGTTTAATTTCATGAGTGCAAAAGTTATCTCTACTAATGTGAAACACAAGAAAAATAAAATATTATTAAAGGAATGTATGTAAATAAAAAACCTACATGTACAACATATTATAGAAGATGAGCCTACATCAAAATACTATTACATTATAACATTAGATTGAAGTATAGTTTGTAATGTAAGGTATCTTAAAAATACTGACAATCAAAAATGATAAAATATTGTATTAAGGTGCAATATTGTTCACCAACAATAGATTTAAAAACTTTTTCCTTTATATTGTCTAGATAAATTCATTAAAAAATATTCTTTTGATGAATATAAATATTTTTATGTGTCATTAGAATAAATTATTTATTCTTGTCATAGAAATCTATAATTAAAATATTTTTTTATTATTATAACAATTCAATGAATCATATTAATAAAAGATATTAAGAGAGTAAATTTAAAGTTTCATAAGCAAAAGTAGTTTTTTGATATGTATATTCCAAGTTATTATACTAGATTATAAATAAAAAAAATAAAAAAATCCATAAAATTGCTAAGTATAAGTCACCACATAAAAAAAGAGATGCAAAATTATTCCATGTGGATAAAGATTATCCCAAGAAAAGTACTTAATTTAGGGAGGATTTGGATTAACCTGACCATTCTAAGAATCACTAACTAAATTTTTTATGAGTGCACACCAAATACAAGGTGGAGGTATAATAGTTCAATTATCTATGTTAGGTTAGGCTAGGTAATACAACTTATAGTATTTAGTGATATTATTATCATGATATAATGGATTCAAACATCTCTAATAAGAAGTAGTGGGAATAAAAGGATTGTGGGCGTTTGAATGAATTCTCTTTCATGATGTATTTAGGGTATGTTATCAAGCATAATGTTACTCCATTAATGATTAAATTGGTCATATGTGTTAAAAATTTAAAGCCATTTTTAAAACCTAAACATAAATTTAAAAATTAATCTTCAAGTAATAAATAAAAGATTCTTTTAATGGTTCAATTCTAACATTCTTTAACAAGTTGATGTTGGAAACTTGCAGCCATTTAATGATAATTTCCACATAACCCAAAAGAGAGATCTATGAAATTAAGTATTCAAAATCCACATGCAAGAGAATAGACAACATACCCATGAAAATATGACACAAGATATACCTTGGGAAAACCCTCAAGAGTGAAAAAATCCAGCCTCCAAAAGTATCTATCTCTCATGTATTATTCAGAAATAAAGATTACAATACATCTTTAGAGTCTATATGAACACCATTGAAGAAACAAGCCCTCTCCAAGCAATCCATGTGAACAAGCATGCAACCACACATCCTGTGCCATGCTTTAAACCCTCACAAATGCTAACTAGAGTTAACCTACCAATTGACCAATCTTTAACAACTACCTTTGTGGTTGCTTTTATAGAAGCAAGCTCTCACAAAACCACCAAATGGTATTACACAAAACTATGTGACTAAAACCATGAGATTATAGAACCATGTCCCATTATTTAATATTGGGTACTTTATTTATTATTTTTCCCCAATATTAAGTAATTACATTTTTACAACTTAACTTATGTTCCAATGTTACATGCAACCTTAAGTGGCCCCAAGAATAATTAAAATAAATACATTATTGCAAGGTGTACAACACACCTTTTCCTAATAGTTGAGATATAAATAGAGAATGTTTAAAATTTATAGGGATTACACAATTCTATTCTAGGGTCTATCTATAAGGTATCAAATTTTAGAACTCTAGAATGTATCAATTCTCATAATTATTTAGATAAACGAGGCTCAAACTCATTTTCTTAAGTGTACATGATCTTTTTTAACTATGATTGAAATATGTTGATTATTCTCATTCATTCCTTATTTTCTTTAAATATTTGACTATCACTCCTTGATAGGGTAAATATTTTCCCTCTATTAATCTTGACTATCAAGATTATCTATTGATCTACTTTCTAAAAACTAATATAAAAGAGAAAAAAAAAGTTGGAATTGAGAGTAGATGGTTAGCTTAAATATTTGATAAAAACCATACTTTTAATGTAAGCATCCTCATGCTAGTGTAAATATTTTCCCTCTATTAATCTTGACTATCAAGATTATCTATTGATCTACTTTCTAAAAACTAATATAAAAGAGAACAAAAATAATAATTTGGAATTGAGAGTAGATGGTTAGCTTAAATATTTGATAATGTAGACACCTAAACTTGGACACTTAATTTATCCAAATTTATCCCGTTTCATCTAAACATCCTTTTATTTGCATTAATTAAGTAATATTACTATTATTTAATTAATAGCTTTAATTCTGCCAAATCTCTAAGGTATTTAGTTAATAATTAAATACATCTCTTTAATCCTCCTTTCATCAAATGAATTAAATAAATATGACATTTGTTTAATTCCTCACATGTCACATCCTTCCCTCAACCCTAATAAACCTTGTAATCTATTCATTAGGGATGTGCACATGCCTAATCCTTGATTAGGTGTGCCACATCCTCCAACTTTTGCAAGTTGGCTTCTAATCCTCATTAACCCCTAATTATCTTCTAATTACTAATAAATTAAGCCTAATCAGTACCTTGGTCAACTCTCCCCATCCCCCAAGAAATTTTTAATTCTTTTTTATTCATCCAAGGCTCCTCTCTTCCCCATGTGAATTTTTAATTCACTTTTATTCCTCCAAGGAATCTTCTCTTCCCCATACAAAATCTAGAACCTTTGACTTGTCACATCACATGTGCCAAAGTCTTCTAGAATATTTTTAAGCACCTTGCTTTATCCAAAGTACTTCTCACCTCTTTTTTTGGGAACCTTGTCTTGTCCATAAGATCTCCCAATTCACATTTATTCACCCAAGATTCTCCTCTTCCCCATGTGATCATTGAAAGGTCACATCATCCCTTTTCCAAGGTACTTGCAAGTACCTCCACATCATTTGTACCCTCTCCACCTCATGTGTCCTTGTGACACATCATCTTCCACATGGCAAGATGTGAGGTCTTGTGAGTCATCAAATCACCATAGCCCTACGTCTTGCCCCTGGTGGAAAGATCTCAACCATCCATCCTTTTTAGGGATTCTCTCCATAAAATGAAAGAATTTGCTTTCATTATTTCATTATGCAATCTCATTCAATCACAACATTCAATCAATTTTCAAGCTCAAGCATTCAACTCAAAAGCATTCCAACTCTCATCCACCATTATCACACCTTCAAGCTCACCTTGCATCCACTCTAGCCATCTACTCAACTACCCACTTTACTCATTTGAATCCTCATATTGCATACATCATTTTGAATCCATTTTAGCATCTTGCCATCAAAGGGAGCACACATAAAATTGACCATCAAGGGACAACCACATGATCAATCCAAGATAAGGTATAATCAGCTTATTTGTTATCTTTATTTTGTTTTGGATTGAACTAGGCTTATCATTGAGGTGTCAGTGTTCTTTTCCTTTCTTTTTCATCTTGTTTTGCATGGTTTACAGTAGGTCAATATCACTGGTTCATAGATAAAAACCATACTTTTAATGTAAACATCCTCATACGAGTGTCTATAGTGTCTCTTGCTAGTTATATTTGTTTGGTTGGCACCAGAAAGCTAATATAAATTCATATATAGACTTCATTATAATATGGATACAAAGATTAATTTATTTGTCATCAAAATTTTGTTTCCAAAAATATATGATGTTATTGTATTTTTTAGTATTATTTATGTAGGATAATTAATTATAAATAGTAAAATTTTAGAAAATTTAAGAGTTTAGATTAATAATTGAAATAAATGTTGTATTTCATTCTTACATAAATTAGTAATCAAATAAATTGAATGTATAAGAAATTAGTTTTTATTTTGATGCAAATACTCTAATCTAAATGTAAAAAAATATTTATTTAAGATTTTAAAATTTTGTATTTTATCACCAATAAATTCATTAATTATAAATTTTTACAATATGATTATTTGAAACAAGAAAAAGTAAGATTTAAACATTCTTAATCTATAGGATAATTATACATATGAATCAAAACATCATCAAGAAGTAATAGAAACATATATACAATAATAAGAAAACATGATTATTACTAAGACAAGTATTTTGACTTGAAGAAGCCCTAACAAGTGATAAAACTCTAGATAAGGGGAAATAAATCCCTATCTTCACTATGTAATTAACCAAGAAAATCAGGTACAATGTGTAAAAATCCAAAGATGGTTTATGAATTTTAAGTTGTTATAAGATCTCCAAAGTACATTAATGTGATGTTTTTTTATAAAACATAGTTTTGATGGTTTCTTAGTGAATAGGTGAAAATAGGTTTAGGGTTCACCAATTTAAAATGTAAACCTATTTTTCACTATTTCATTAGGAAATGAGATCCACAAAAATAATTGACTTACATACCTTAAGTGAGTCAACTCAATGAAGGAATCTACCGATTTCCTTATGCTTGAGGACATGGGTTTTAACCTAAACATCACTTTTGGGAGAAAAACTAAAAAATAGTAAATTGACTTGATTATACCAATTCAAACTTGAAACAACAATATAAAGCTCAATATTGATAGAAATAGAAAAATTTCTATAGATCTGAGAAGCTCTAAGTGATGTGTACCAGTCACCAAAAGGAACTTTTGGAAGGTTGTCTAGGACTCATTCACCCATGGGCGAATGGGTCTCTGGTCAAGGTTTTCAACAAAATTTCAAGAGCCTCTAATGTCAATCTGTAGCTTCTGTTTGATCCGGGTTACAGTGTCAAAAACTCAAAAATTAGATATGTACGTGAGTTTTTGTGGCTTGATGACAACTTTGATAACTTTTTGTAACTTTGACAACTTTTCCAATATTGCTCTCCAAAAGATCTTCAATCCTTCTTCAACTTGAAATCTACAACATAAACAAAAGAGGAAAAATTTTATTATTTTTGGTGAATGGGGGTTTTCCTTGATCAAACCCTATTTGGGTAATTAAACCTTGAATTGAAATAATGAAAATGTTAAAAGAATGATGAATGAACAATGCAAATTTGCAACTCACCAAACCCTTGAATGAACCTTTGGAAATCTACTATATTGATCTTGATCTTGCATGAAATGGCTTCAATGGATGTGGATCTTGATGCTTAAAATATGGCTTTGAATGCTTGCTTGATCTTTGAAACCTACATCACAATGTTAGCTCTAAAAACATGCATGATGTTTAAGACCTTAACATGATGGTTGAGATCTTGATTGCTGCAAAAAATCAATGATAAATCTGCTCTTGAATGCCCTTGATCATAAACATTTCTCTTGTAATTTTTCACTTGAAATCTTAGAAAATTTCTAGCTTGCTTCTAGGATTTGAATTGATGAGATAACCTTGTATTTATAGGTAAGTATCCTCAATTTCCTAAAATTTAAACATTACAATCCAACATCAAAATTTGAATTTAGAGATGTTAAACTACCACCAAAAACATAATTTAAATTCAGGTTCAAAGGCCTAGGGTGAACCCATTCACCCATGGGTGAATGGATCCTAGGTCTCTATTCTTGGAACATGCATTGCTCAAGGTAAAGTGTTATGTGTTAGCAATAATTGTTGTCGAGTTTTCCTTTTCGAAAATGTAATTTATTAGGCTTGTATATGTAAAATAGGGCTTATAAGAAATAGTTAAGTCCAATTCAATTAAGAGGGCACAAAAAAAGTGTGAAAATGTAAAGGAGTACATTTTTTACACTAAATTTAGCCCCCACTTTAGTGAGAGGATGAGCGCAAGCAGAAAATCACACTAAAGTAGACAAATATGGACTAAGAGCAGGCTCCAAGTGTATAAATATTAGTGAGATAGGATTCCAAAGATCAATGAAGTGGCTAAGTCCCTAGGATCAAGATCCCATGTAAAACCAACATAAGTACAAAGAAACAAACAAGATGTATGATATGTAGTAGTAAGACAAGATACACAAACATACAATGCCAAAGACTAAAAGAAAAAATGAGAGGAAAAGGGGTGGATCAAGCCTCGACTATTTGTCCAACTCAATGTGGATCAAGCCTCAACTATTTATCCAAAAACATTTACAAGTGAAACCTGCTATCGACTATGCAAGCAACAATGCATGCTCACCCAAACTAGTGAAATTTTTTGTCCACTAGGTGAACCCCCAAAATGTGGCCAATTAGAGAATATTATTAGGATCCCATAAGCACACAAAAGTTATACCTCTTGATAAATTTGATAAAGCATCACACAATATAAACTTTGAGCTTCATAAGAATTAGCAAGTTGTGTTATGCTAAGCACTCATGAACAAACATGGTCCCATTGGAAAGCAAGGTGTCTTATGCTTTGTGGCTATGAAAAAGGGTCATAACTTAAAAATTCACAAGGTAGATCAAGTTGCATTATGCTAAGCACTCATGAAAAAACATGGCCCCACTAGCAATCAAGGCATGTTATGCTTGGTGGCCATGAAAAGGGTTGTAACTTTTAGCTTCACAAGGCTAGCAAGCTGTGTTATGCTAAGCACTCATTCACAAATATGAAAATATGATATTCAAAGGGGTTTTTCGTAGTTCACATAAGGTCTCTTGTTAGGGAACATCATGCCTAATGTCTCCAAGAGAGGAAAATTTGAAGATAAAAGATTCACAACTTAGGGAATGCAATCCATAGCATTACCACTAAGAGGAATGGAATATGCTTAGAAATGTCACAATCTTGGAGGACATCAAACCAAACAAAACCACCAAGAAGAAGACACATCACATGAAATAAGAAGACCACAGTATGAAACATAATATATAATAAAAAATGATAATGTCAATGTATTCCCCCACTTTAAAAAAATGCTAAACACCATGCTGTGAGAAATTACTTTAAAGTAGAAAATGATCAATGCTAAATAATAAAGAAGACATGAGAGCATATTTGGAAAGCCCTATGTCAAGCATATGTTACCAAATGAAGCTATGTCATGAAAATGGGATTCCCCAAAATAAAATCCCAAACACATAAGGGATCCATAGATTTGAGGTCAATGTATGTCTTTGCTATAATGTTATTATAGAGCTCAAAAACATCATCATTCCCCAGACACTCATAGAACAGGAAGAATGACACATAGAGAGCAAAAAACAAAGAATTTTTTTTTGGGTAAACATGGAAGAGAACTAAATGTCTTGATGCCTTGCATCATCCCAAAAAGGAAAAAACACGATGAAATAAAAGATAAAGGTTTACGACATATAGAACAATGTAGGTACAAATAGAGGAATGCAGATAAAAACATATCAAACAAAATGATATGAGGGACCACATTACACACATGCAATCACAAAAGAAAAAAATGAAAAGAAGAAAAATAAAAGAATAGTAAGGCACATGTAAGTCAACCTATATTAGGTAATTTGCATCCCAATCTTGTTCATCATATGCAGAAGGCTAATGACTAGCTAAAGGGACGCCAACAAGTGTTATACTAAGAACATCAAAAGGTTCAACATGTGGTGAGTCACTCGTTTTAGGAAGATCATCATAGTTGATATAATCTAATCTCATGGAAGAGGAAAACAATGAATTCAACTCATTATTCACTTCTTTATCAATCTTAACAGTCTTATCATCATCATCCAAGTTAATCACAACAAGAGGTCTAATGATAATATCCATGGAAGGTGTTTGTTCTTGTTGTAGTCAAGATATAGGATTTTCTTGTTGTGGCAAAGGTGGAGAATAATCATGCATTACTTGAGCTGTTTTATTTTGAGTTTTTATTCCTGTTTCGCTTGTATGAGATGAGCAATAGTACAATATCTACACCTAGGCTCTCTAGAATTTCAATTTCTTTTTTTTTAGTTTTCAAGTTGTGATTGTGTAGAAGAGGGTTTATCAACCATAGGTTTCTTTTCTTCCCATAGGGGAGGAACATAAGGAACCATGGGAGGTTTTTCAACCACTTTCTCTTTAACTTTATAAACTTGTTCGATTTTAGGAAGCACAACGAGACTTATTTGGTTATCTCTTAGTTAATTGGATTTGCTATGTTTTGGTCTTGCTTACTTGGAAGGGATTTTGTTCCAATCATGATCTCATCAAGGATAGGAGGCTCGATCATGGGTTGAGGCATATTTCTAAGGGATAACTCTACTATGTGATTTTCCTTAAACTTTTGACAATATTTGAAAAATAAGTCCTCATGAGGGCTAATAGGTTCCATAAGTTCATGCCAAAAAAAATCCAATGAGAAATTCCCATGGGAAGACACAAGATTAAAGCAACTATGGTGTAGAGTAAAGATTTCTTTGTCAATTGGAACCTTTAAGCATTTATGCAATACCGACGAGATGAATTTCATGGATCAAATCCATGGGTAGCCTAACTTCACACAAAATTGATTCAAAGTCGGGATGATGGAGAATGAGATATTCAATCTTTTCAATCCAACTTTTAAAGGAAGGGTTATAGACAACAAGTTGTGGTTCCATGGGTAGCACATGAAGCTTAAAATATCGATGCTTCACTTTTCACCATGTGAGAACCATCACACTTCCTATGCAGGGCACAAGAATGAAAGTCAAAGATGCCGCAACAGGATGAGAAGCAAAAGTGGATGGAACCATGAATACAAAGGACAAGGCTCTAGAGTGCAAGGAAGATTCCCCTTTCCCTTGGATGGGGCAGAAGAGACAGCTTACTACTATGCTACCATAGAGGCTTTAACATAAATAGCATAAGAAGATATTGGATAACTAGCCTTTGGTGTTGAGCCCCCAGTCTTATACTTAATATAAGCTTTATGTAATAAATCTCCCCTAGAAGGGAGAGGTTCGATCGTAGTAGGATAGAAGTGATCCACTAAGAAGCCCCCATGTGACCCTAGCAGTTTCTAGCTAGTATCATGCACCACATATACAATTCCTTCATGAGGGAACTTTAAACATTTATGAACTACAAAGGTAACACTATTCATAGAGGCTAGGCAAGGGATGCCTTGTCTAACTTGGAATGGGTTAGAATATGGAATGATAACAAATGAGAAATCAAAAGCCTTGGTCCCTACCAAAATTGATAATGAAATAGTGCCCATGGGGGCCATAGAGAGCCCATCATGGGTACAGAGAGTGATCTTCAAATCTTCATATCTATCCTTATGTAAGTTATTTATAAATAGAGTTTCCTCCATTATCATATTAACTTGACTTGTCAGATCAACTAAGATGTAGAAGATTAAGCTTAGCAGACAATGACCTACCTAGATTTTGTTTTCAAATATCCAAGAGTCATTCTAACTACGTATCTATGGGTCCTATATTAGGTTACAAAGCTACACTCTTTGTGACACACAAATCTACAACACACCTAGAACATGAGAGAAAGATTCCCTAATACCAAGAAATAAAATGAAGGATGTTCACATTGGGTTCGCCAAAAATTTAGTGTAGGGGGATTTGTCACCCCAAAGGCTCCAAGTCATGGGAGATCCCCAAGGAACGAATTTCCCTAAACTACCTTAGGTTGTTTGACAGGTTGAGAGAGGTTGAAAAGGAAGGGAAAACAGAGCATCGTTTCCCATATGCTAAAAATAGGTGTTTCTAAAATCAAGGGAGTTGGCCACAAAGGTCTTAGACTACTAACCAAATAGCTCACTGTCTAAGGATGGTAGTATAGGAAACAAACTCCAGTGTGCCACATTGGTGTCTCTAGGATGCATTGGCATCATATATGAACAAAGGTCTCATAAATAGTTAAAAAACACATAGGGCATACTTATGAACTGACTGTTGAGGCTTTATAGTTTGGCAGAGAGAATATAGAAAGTAGAGAGTACAACAAGAAGAATACTAAAAATCTATTCTATCATTAAAATAAAAAAGAAAGAGTAGAAAGAGATACCTAAATTACGTGAAAAAAAATTCTTCATCTATAGTTCCAAATGGATGAACTTGTACCTACACACACAAAAATAGGGAAAATGTTGGGCTATGTTTTGAGGTCTACCATAGTCAGACCCTCATTTTGGTGTTGCCACCTCCATGGATAGCCAAGAAGTCATGATATAGATAAAATTGATAAAAATGGAATAGAAAAGACAATATAAAATAGAGCGCAAAGACATCTTGAATGCTACTCTATAAGACACAATGATGCAAGTAAATAAAACTTAGAGGGGTATCATCTTCCCTTCTACAAGCACTCAAGGCTAAGAGGAGAAGATGATGAGATATTATTCCTTTCCAAGAGAATGGAGCTTTGTAGACCCTATAAAATAATGGTGTTGCAACTGAAAATCACTGTAGAGTCCAAGAAGATATCTTGTAGCAACAAGAAGAGGCAAGAATGATCAAGAAGAGAGTGAGAGAGTGAGAATTAGCCAGAGATATCAAGAGAGTGAAAGAACTAGCACGAGGAAGTGAAAGAAATGACTTTAAATGAGAAAAAATGAGGTAAAGAGTCATTTTTTATTGGTCAAAACCCAACATAGGATGTTACCTTTGTGACCAACTAGGAAATATAACACTTTTGTGAATGTCAAAGGTAGGAATGTGTCAAGATGATAGTACAACATGCAGACATCGATGCGACACATGTGCATCCTAAAAAAATATTCCTCCACTAATGTAAAAAAAACAAGGATGCATGGAAGGAATGCGAACATAGTGGTGGGTTTGCATCATCAAATTTATAGTTTCTAAAGTAAGGGTAAAAGAAATGGGAAATTTTCCTAGGGTGTAAATTTGCACCATTACATGCACAAACAAAAATGATTTTTTTTAGAAATGTGTATAGATCTAGAATGTTAAAATAGATGAGCTCCTATAGTTGAAATCTAAGCCTCAATTGTAGAGACAATGGCATGGATGCCCTAGTCTAGGTGTTTTAGGATGGTTGGATCTAGATCTCTCTGGTACAGTATGCTCTCTTCTCTTCTCTAATTTGTCTCTGATGAAAGTTTTAGATTTGACATACACACATGGAAAGAGGGGAGATATTGTGTTGTATAGGAGTTTACCTTATCCAAAACCATGTGTTTTTATTTCCACCCCCACAACATCAAATTATGATGGTATAAATTATGTTCCCTCTTGCGGGAAAAAGGCAAAGTAAAAAAATAACGATTTTACTAAATGTAATGACATATGATAATGTTACATTAGGCTTGAAACCCTTGTTGAAGTGATGTCACACCATAGGATTCCAAAAAGATTTGATGAATAATTCATGAATTTCCTTGAACACCTATAACAATTAGTCACATAACATAATATATTGTAGTAGCAAGAACGTAAAGAATAAGTTCAATATATCCTCATAGTTTGCACATAATAATTGCTCATAATTCATAATAGATTGTTCTTATAGTGTTCAAATGAGAGAGGAGATTGTTTATATATTCCTCCCAATTTATTTTCTTAGACATAGGCCAACCTATGTTCATTGTAAAACCCTCAAGTTTGACACTCAAAGTAATAAATTTTAAAAAGAATATCCTTAGGACTAGGGTACCCACTCTAGTGTGTAGGATTTTTTGGCACCAAAAACTAGGTATTTTCCTAGTTTAGATGTAAAATAAATAAATTATGAATGTAATCTTGATTGTACATGCAAAATAGGTTATCAACATAGTGTGAAATTATTAGGGCTAAAAATTTAAGAGCTACAGATAAATCCTATAAAACATAGATAGTGTAGCTTCTTTTTCTCTCTATCATATTCTCCTCACACAATACAATATCATACATAGTTGTAATGCAATTTGACTCATAAAAGGGGGTTTCCTTCTAGGGTAAGAAAAGCCAACATGGTCTCTACTATCAAATATATAACCTAATGATAAATAGTCTAGATTTACAATTTAAAATAATATATAAAATGTGTTCTTTTAAGGCACTACCCTTAAACCCTCATCGGGGTGCATGGCCCTTGGACCTTGTAGGTGGTTACCCCCCTCCTTGCACTCCCATGCATTATAAATATTAACCAATATGATCAAGATCCATAACCAACACTAACCCACCAACGATAGGGTTAGGTATCATCATTGCTAAGTAGTTAACTAATATTTTTTGTGGGAAGCCTTCCTCCCCCATAAATCTTGAAGACCTAGAATGAGATGCTCCCCAATTGGTAAAAAATTACTAGATAATATTATTCTGAATATATATGTCTCACTTCGACCTGAAGAAACGAGTTCAAGACACATAAAGAGTCACTTATAATATGATTATTTTTCCAACTAGGGGATTGAGTTTTAAAGAGATAGGTAAGATTTTTTATAGATTCCCCTAAATAATCTTAAAATAATGTATGTTATATTTCTTAATAAGGATAATCCCCCAATAAGTAGGTGAAGTTTCTAAAAATTAGCTATATTGAACTACTAGATTGATACCAAAAGATTCAATCACCTACCATAGTTCTTTCTAATTATTCTCCCTCCCAAAAAAGGTCTTCAGTTGCCTCTAAAGGCCCCATAAAAGTTCAATTTATATTCTAATGGATTATAGTACTATCCCATTAAACCTAATAGTGATAAAGAGAATTTTATTACAATGTAAGTCCAATGTAAGTTCCCAAATACCAAAAACCGACAATCCTCAAATCCTCCTAAGAGACCCAAGCAACCACAGAGGAAGAAGCACATCACTTGAAAGCTAATAGGAAGTTCTATTAGACCAAGAAAATTTGAGAGAAAATTTTCTCAATGGAAGCCTTCACATCCTTGAAAATTCTATTATTTCATTTAGGCAAAAAACCTAACTCTTTCTAACATGTTCACCATTTATTATACCTACTCTTACATTTGCTAGTGTATTTAGTTGTATACACATAGGCTTTTAAGCCTACTTAGGTTTTCAAGACACTTGCACATGTGAGGTGTCAAGTTAGTTAGGAGTTCTATTAAGGTTTTTACTCACTTTCGATACCTCATGATAATTTAGTGGAAGGAAAACTTGTTACCACTCCATGAATGAGGAGTTGTATCCTCATTTCTTGGAGATCAGGTCCCTTTTCTCTTGATTATTTATATATATTCAACTAATAAACTAGTCGATTTTATGCAAATTCATTCACTATGATTGATTATCAATCTTCATGTTCTTGATTAATAAAAACCCTTTGTGGCTTCATCAAAACCCTCTACTTTGTGATTTCTATGATTTCTCTATTGTTAGTATTGCTAGTTGCAACTTGTTTTGTAGGCAATGCCAAGCCCATTGCGGTTTTTGGATTTTTCATTGACATCATAAAACACACTAGGGCTTATGTCATTGGTGGAAGGGGGAAAGCCTTATAAGCCTTTAGCCCTTGGCCATATGGGTTTTTAGCCCTTGGTTCTTTGCAACCCAAAGGGGCCTAATTATTTTCTATTTTTCTCTCTCTATCTTCTAAAAAAAAATATTTTGAAACTTTATTAGTGCAAAAGGGTGAAAATTTAAAAGTACTATAACTTGTAAATGGTAGCTAGAAATTGAGTTTTGTTTTTTTCTAAAGTGCCTAGTTTCTCAATCTCTATCCAATTATGGTGATTTCAAACTAAGATATAAATTCCCTTTTCACCTTCACTTTTGTAAGTAAATATATGCACTAAAATAAAGTGCCAAAATAAAGGAGGAAATAAAAAATATTAAATGAGGGGAGTGTCAAAGAGTTGTGCTTAACAACACCAAATTTCTATTTCTTTTAATATTATAATAGTTGCAAATAAAAACTAAGCATGGATCCAAATCAACAAATTAGTCCTCTCACGCCCTTTAACTATCATGAATGGAAGATGCAAGTTCAAATTTCACTAAAAAAAAAGGGTTGTTTAGAGTAACTATGGGTAGTGAAAAGGAGCCACATGCAGTTAAAGATAAAGAGAAGTAGTTCAAAAAATGTGTGAAGCATTTTTTCCTTGATCATTTTTTAATTTTCAGCTTGTATATGTTTTTGGCTTTGGATGTGTCCACACTCAAGTAAAGCTATAGGAAAGGTGTGCAATGTGCCACGTAGTAGCTATGCGACTTTCATTTTCACCTTCCTTTTAGGAGAGATTTGGGACATGTGTCAACTCATCAGGGATTTTCTCAAGGAGCTATATTCATGAGTTTGAGATTTTCACCTATTTGACATGTCATCTCTTCGCTGCGAGTAGTTTGCAATTTTATGAAGTGATCTTTTTTGGGAGTTTGACAGACCTTGCTAGCCTTTCCTTTTTTTATTTTGGTTTCTAGGATGGAAGCTTTGAGTTGGTTCCATTGGGTTACGTGACTGGTCAACTAGAATTTTTCTAGGCTATTTTCTTAGATTTGATCATTTTCAGATAACTATCTTTACTAAATATCTAAAAAGCATTATTGCGGCAGTTGAGAATTGATGAGAAAATATTGTTGTGACCTAACTAAAGATCTACAATCAAATCATGTACTATCAAATGCCAACACCTGGTAGTAATTACTTCCATGTTGTGGTGGCATTTTCTTCTTTCTGTAGCTATAAATGAGAGGCAGCGAAGGAATGAAGGGTTGGTTCCAAGTTTTAGTTTCCTTTTCTAAGAAAAGTTTCTTTAGTTCTCTTAGGTTTTAAAGAACTATTTTTAAAAGTAGAGGTTCAAAACTACTTTTCTCTGGAATGTTATATTGTTTATGCTTGAACTATTATCGGATTGGCATCCAACCTCTATTTTAAAGTTTATTTAATATTGTGAATTATTTGGAAGAAATCTTTGAGACTGTGCATGTATGGCCTTTAGCAAGCTTTCCTTCTTTATGCTTTCATTCTAAATAAAACACTGTGTCAAGCTGAATTCAAATAGTTTAAGTTGTTGATTTCCATTATGTAGGCTTATATGGTAGGATAATAACTTGGGAAAATTGGATTATGTTAGTGGACTTCTCTATTTTTCTGAAGTGTTGTTGTTTTGTTATATTGTTTTGTATTAGGAGAGAGAGTTCATGCAATTTTTGAACATTTTTCTGTTAACCTTGGAAATCTTTATGTTTGATCAGACCTTAATGAACACTGCCTGCTGGAAGATTTGAAAGTCTCCATTGTGCTTGTTGTTATCCTTTGCTATTTATT
This sequence comes from Sequoia sempervirens, assembly GCA_007258455.2. NCBI lineage: Eukaryota > Viridiplantae > Streptophyta > Pinopsida > Cupressales > Cupressaceae > Sequoia > Sequoia sempervirens. Next base: position 63,014,822 of record VDFB02000013.1, on the reverse strand, counting down.
CTCTTCCCAACAATGAAGGGTTGTGGCATTTTGTGTCTAATTATATCACTCATAGGAAAGATTGGGTTTTAAATGTTGTAAAAGCTTTGGCGTATTGCCATTTTTATGTTTTATGTCTACATTTCTTTCTACCCTTTTCTCCAAAACTCAAAGAAGAGCCAGATTTCTATAAAAATCTTGGAGGTATTTAGTGAGGCACAAATTAGTCCCCCACTCACTGAATTTCCCATAAGACTATTGGAGAGGTGCAAGCTTTGATTATCAATTATTCTTTTTCTAGCACGCCTTGTGATACACGAAGTTCTTTGAACGCCTGATTAGAAGTCAAAAATATTTTTTAAATTGGGAAAAGGAAAGAAACTAGAAGTTTCATGCCCAGAATCAGAAAAAGAGCATCTTGAAGAGGTCATTTCTAGTACTCCTAGTTACCTACCTCAGTACCTAGGAGAATAATACTTATAGGTTCTATATCACCTGTAAGGAGCAATAGAGTGAGAAGTAAGAGCCCAATATCTAGAGCCTTATCTACCCCACCCAGAGGCTCAACCTTCCAAATCAGAATACTTGTATACCCGATTCATAGGAATCTTTTCCCTATGGCTCACATAGCTACCCCTACTCCTAGAAATTTTGTAACCTGGGATAGCGGTAGTCCACTATAACCACCTATGCCCCTAGATGTATGGATTTCCATACCCACTAACACCCTTAAGGCTATTCTAAAATTATTTGGAGAATATTTCAAAACCCCCTTTGAACACCTTCAAGATATAGTGGAGGTATGTAGGGTACATAAAATAGCAGAGGAAAATATCATCCTGAGGCTATTAGCTACCTCTTTCAAAGGAAAGGCCCAAGATTGGTATCGATCTTTGGTCTTGGGCTCTATCATCTCTTGGGATCATCTCGAAGAAAGGTTGTTCTAATGTTGCTCAGAGAAAGGAGATCATTCTTTGTTGCTACATCAAATAATCACCATCAAGAGAGCCCCACAAGAGGCCATGAGTGACTTCAACACTAGGTTCCACAAAACGTAGCAAAGAATCCCTATAACTGTTTGACCTACAGTCATAATTGGCATTTATGTTCTACCTAAAGGCTCTTAATTTATACATTGTAGTAATGATAACCTCCATGTGAGGGGATATCTTGCTTGATGCATATGTGTTGGTTATGCAAGCGGAAAACATTATGATCGACATTAGGAAGTTTCCACCATGACCTTCAATGCATGTATTTATAGAAATATCTGGTAGTCTTCTAGAAGAAGCTATTCCAAGCACTTCTGCTACACAACTAACATCAGATATGCCGCTATCTATGTACGTGTACCCCGCCACCTAGACAAGCATGTCAAGATCTTCCTCTATTGCAACAGATATCCGCAACATGAAGAGTCTCATGTGGACTTTTACTAACGAGTTGGTTATTATCAAACAACAACAAGCAACACCTTTGAAGTAGACCACACAAGCCTATGGCAGGAGAAACTCATTGTATTAGCATAATACATACCAAGGATCCTCTAGAGGAGGAGGTCAACAGATGGCATCTGTGAACTAGATAGTTCCAGTCACCATGCTGCTACAAACAGTCAAAGATAGCCCAAGTAAAAATTTGATTCCAGGCCAAAATAATTTAGTGGAAGATGAGAATGTATGGTGCTTCCTATGCAATGATAGTCATATGCCTTAAAATTGTTCAATGGGGAATATGCAACAAAAGATAGCAGAACACACTAGTAGAATTTGGAGAATAAATGACTACATGACTAAAAATTTTAGTCACATGACTAACACTAGTATATTTGGAAAATAAATGACTAAATAAATGACTAATATTAGACAAATAAAAATTACTAAATAAATGTTCTCATTATTAAAATCTTGGCCATAATTTTCATTTGAATAAACATACTCTAAAACCTTCGTCAAGACCTTATTTTCAATCGTAGCCCACCATAATTAATAATAAAATATTACAAATAAAATTATTGATAAATATTTTTTGTGGAATAATTTTTTTTTTTGTGGTGTCATCATATGAACACCAAAGTTTCTTCTAAATTGATGAAAAACCACAAAATTATAAAAATTAATGAAAACCATAAGAGAACCTAAAAAACTAAAACCCAAAAACCTTGAAAAATAAAAAAATAAGTAAAAGGAATAGAAAAAATAAAAGATAATAATAAGCAACCAAATAATCTAAGAGGAAAAAGGACCAATTGTTTTTTTGTAAGCATAATTTTCATTTTAATAAACATACTCTAAAACCTTGGTGAAAACCTTATTTTCAATGTAGCCCACCAAAATGGAGTAGTCAGTCGAAACCTTATTTTCAAGCTAGCTTGCCAAAATGGAGAAGTAAAGTGACGCCTAATTTTGGATTCCAACCTCTGCCTATTTTTCTACATTAGACACAATTTGTGCATAATCTTGTGGTAAGTCACTTTCCATGGTTTCAATTAATTTTACTTTTCAAATTTGTATGCAGTCAGGCCATATGATCCATATGATCCATTCTTTTTAATAATTTTACTAGCTACTTGTTGACTAACAATGATTATGTTCTTTTTCAGGCTAATTATGGAAAATCAGATACATCTTGTGTTGTAGAAGTTAAGGATTTACATTGAGAACTTGGAATCGAGGTCTGTTTATTCTCTTCTTTTCCATTATGAGATGTTAAAAGTGATCTTTTATTTTTGAAGTTTCCACTATCAAATTGCATATTTCACAGGAGAACTTGCTTTTATCTATAAAAATGATATTAAGGGACATGTAGATTGAGTTGTCTATACAAATTCGGAATTTTAACTCTTAAAATTAGCTTCAACTTTCTGAGGGGGCATGCAAATCACTTTTGAAGTTAAGTGTAAAAAATAGAGTAGCACGTAAAGAAAAGTGGCTCTTCTATCAACCATGTAGAGTATAATGAAAGGAGCCCAGGAATGGCAAGGGTTTCACATTTACAGTGTAGTGGAACAGTAGTTCATTTGTATAGTAGATGTCATCCTACTTTGTTTGAGAACTCTTACGGAATTCCCAAAAATAGGAGTCCCCAAATGATTCCAATAGATATTATAAATAGATTAAAAAAAATAACAATATTTTCATATAAATACAACAAGAGCTGATTCATAGGCCCTATGAAAATCTCTAAATTTTTGGCTCCCCTCTGATTCTTTTCTCCATACTTACATATTACATCTCCATGATTAATATGGACTGGAAGGGTTGAAAGGGCACATGCTATTCTTTTCCATTTATTGGGCAATAAAGAGTTTGAAGTGACTAAAAGAATCAAATGTAGCTCTTTACTCTAGATGCTTTATTCTCATTTGGTTATTAATATATCCAGATATAAACCATGATGAATTAAATTAGATCTAAAAGAAATCTCATGAAAAATACAAGAAGAGATCAATGATTAGATGAATCATGGAAATGAAACCAACTCCATAAACCACATCAAATAAAATATGCAATGCAAATGAGAATACATGCCTTCAAAGGAGTTTTCATGGATAAAGAATCATCCTCCCTTAGATCTCTTGTGAGAATGCCTAAAATCTCTTTAGTTATCCACAATATCCAAATGTTATGAGCTCTAATACAAATATTATGCATAGTTCTTCAAAGTTTATTCAATTTGGTGCTATTATTTTTATCTTGTTATTCAAGCTTCAAACCAACCCCTCTCATTAGTATTTGTCTTCCAAAATTGTCTAGAAGAGGGTAATCAAAATTAGTACTGGAATATTTGAAAGTCAAAGATCCTTTCCCTCGAACTGAAGCTTTGTTCTCGAAAAACTAGAGCTGAGACAAGCCAAGAACTAGTGGAAGGGAAGTTGAATGAAAACTGAGAGCAACTAAAAGCCTTCCTAAGAAAAGTGCCCTTTCCACTATAACTTTCGGTTCTAGTGTCTCCTTGTTCATTTTTTTGGCATCTCCTCATTTTTCATTTCTTGATAGAGAGCTTCTAAAAGATGTGCAAGATGTTCTTCAATCTCAACAATCAATGTTGAGATAAAATGGAAGCATTTCTCTTGCAAATAAGCTACTAAATCATTTATACTTGAAGGATATTTATGTGCATGAAGAGAACTTAAGAGGTCTTCCAGAATATTCTTGGACCCCTCATCTATTGTATCTTTTATTTGACTAACCTCAGTTCCAAAATAAGCATTAAGGTGACCAAACCAGTCTTCATCATTTGTCATCATGAATCTAAAACTCAACCCAGGTAAATTGACACTTTTTAGGTCCCCTCTGTTGACAAGCCAACCCTCACTAGTAGTTAATTTGTGCAAACGGGTTTCAACATCTTTGTAACTTGCTAGAGATGTAACTATGGCTTCAAGGAATTTACCAACCTTAACTCTAGTTGACCTCCACCTTCATGCTCTTGTTTCAATTTAGTTTCTTCCCAACCCTACAAATAACAAACTAATAAATGATAAGCCTTGAAATCATGGAAAAAAAAACTACAAGGGACGGAGCAAGAATACAACATTAAAATTGTGACTTGCAGTAGTAAAAGAAAAGAAGTAGTAGGTAGTTTGATATATAATTAGAAAAGGGAATTTTATGAGGCTTCCTTAAGTAAGCAAATTAAAAATTAAATAAAATCATGCTTCAAATTCCATTTAAATGTTCAGTTGTATAGTAGATGTCATCCTACTTTGTTTGAGAACTCTTATTGAATTCCCAAAAATAGGAGTTCCCAAATGACGCCAATAGATATTATAAATAGAAAACAAACAAAAATATTTTCATAATAAAACAACAAGAGCTAATTCATAGGCCCTATAAAAATCTCTAACTTTTTGGCTCCCATTTGATACTTTTTTGTATACTTACAGATTACATCTCCATGATTAATATGTACTGGAAGGGTTGAAAGGGAACATGTTAGTCTTTTCGATTTATTGGGAAATAAAGAGTTTGAAGTGATTGAAAGAATCAAATGTATCTCTTTACTCTAGATGCTTTATTCTCATTCGGTTATTAATATATCTAGATATAAACCATGATGACTTAAATCAGAACTAGAAGAAATCTCATGAAAAATACAAGAAGAGATTAGTGATTAGATGAATCATGGAAATGAAACCAATTCAATAAGCCACAACAATCAAAATATGCAATGCAAATGAGAATACAGGCCTTCAAAGGAGTTGTCATGGATAAAGAATCATCCTCCCTTACATCTCTTGTGAGAATGCCTGAAAGCTCTTTAGTTATCCACAATATCCACATGTTATTAGCTTTGATACAAAGATTGTGCATATTTCTTCTTAGTTTATTCAATTTGGTGCTAGTATTTTTATCTTGTGATTCAGGCTTCAAACCAACTCCTCTCATTAGTATTTGTCTTCCATAACTATCTATAAGAGGGTAATCAAAATTAGTACTGGAATATCTGAAAGTCAAAGATCCTTTCCCTCAAACTGAAGCTTTGTTCTCGACAAAATAGAGCTAAGACGTGAGCCAAGAACTAGTGGAAGGGAAGTTGAATGAAAACAGAGAGCAACTAAAATCCTTCCTAAGAAAAGTTCCCTTTCCACTATAACTGTCGGTTCTAGTGTCTCCTTGTTCATTTTTTCTAGCATCTCCTCATTTTTCATTTCTTGATAGAGAGCTTCTGAAAGATGTGCAAGATGTTCTTCAATCTCAACAATCAATTTTGAGATAAAATGGAAGCATTTCTCTTGAAAATAAGGTGCCAAATCATTTATCCTTGAAGGAGATTTATGTGCATGAAGAAAACTTAGGAGGTCTTCCAGAATATTCTTGGAACCCTCATCTATGGTATCTTTTATTTTACTAACTTCAGTTCCAAATTAAGCATTAAGGTGACCAAACCAATCTTCATCATTTTTCAAAAACTTCAAGTGCCTTGTCTATAATCCCACATTTAGCATACATGTTGGTGCAAGAGCATCTAAGCTTCCATTTTCAAATTTGAAGGCCATTGCATCTTAGTAGGTCATTTTAGCATTTGAGGAGGTCATTTTATGTTAATTAGGTCTTGTGAGACCATTCACTATGAATTAGGATGATTTTAGAGTCAATTGGGTAAAAGAGACAAAGTTGCAAAAAAATTGAAAAATTGCAAACTATCAAAAGTTGTTGCAGGTCATTTTTGTCAAGTTTTGCATAATTGCTAAATATAGTGCAACATGACAAATTTCGCATGTTTGAGGAAAATAGATGCTCCTGCATCAAACAAAAAATGTGCATTGATAAATTGAACATATACTTGATATACCAATTTAAATAATAAGTAAATATTAAATTGGAGACAACCAGATAATTCCACATTTTCAACAAACAATTGATACCAATATAAAGCCATAGAATCAGAGATCTTTCATTGATTTCCTCAAAATTATATCTGCAACATAGTCTTTTGAAATAGAAACATTATGAAAGATTTTTGTTGTCTACCTATCCCTATTTGCCTACTATCTTCTCCTATATCCTTCTTTTGGTCCTGGTCTCTCTTATATACGCAAGAGGCAACAAGCTTCCAACCAAAAGACACAACTCTTGATAACAAAACATGATTTTGAACTTAATTTAAGAAAATAACACAATCATAAACATGTGTACCAATCCGTTAATCTTTGAGTAAAAGCCTGTGGTCATCTAATACCTATTCAAAACTTTTACTGTATGATAGGGTCCACATCATTACCATCGACCGATTATGACTGTAGCTCAGTTGTGCCTGAATTATCCACTACCCGATTTATAAACAGATTGAAAGATGAGAGGTGATCAATGTACCCCAGTTCTGTATGAGTGTCAGCATTGGATATGACCACCTTCATATGGGTATGTGCAGGATCATCATGGAAAAAACAAGCCCTTAAGTGGCAAAAAATTTAGAAAAATCAGAGTTAGGAAACTTGACGTAAAAATTTGAATAACTTATCTATATTATTTCAAATATATGTAAGAATATAATCTGTATCAAATTGAATGTAGTTTCTAAAATACTAGGTTTATTTATAAAAAAAAAATTATTTGGTGAAAATTTGAAATTTCAATGCAGTAGTACTTAAATTTCAGGGAAAAAATAAGAAGTAGGTGTCTGTTTGACCAGCCTAACCACAATAAAATGATAATATTTTTTTATAATATTTTACATATAATTAGAGGATTCATGTCCAGATGTGATGCATTTTATTTTGTATTTTTTTTCCAAGTAAATAATTAATTATGATTTTTTTATTACAACATTTAAAAAATATAAAAACTCGTATGTCTAACCACTTTAACTTGTTCAAAAATTCATGAAATTCAATTTTTCTTTTTTTAATCCTATAGTATACAAAGCATAGAATGTGACGCATGTTTTGGATTCAAAAAATGTGATACCATTTGAAGCTATAGATGCTTTTAAATCAGCCTATCGATTAGGACTTAGTCGTAATTCAAATAAAAAATGAATAATAATTATTTATTAAATTCAAAGTAAAGTATAATTTATATTGTGGAAAGCTGAGAATCTCCTTTAAAAACCCTTTTCGTTTCATCAATTTTGGGTAAAAAAAAAGTCATCAGCCACATGGGCCATCATATCTCTTACATATTGCCACTTTTTGGCCCATCATGATCCTACACATACCCATATCATACTCTATGTGCATGAATTTCTCAAATTTTTTATGAGTATTCTGTAAGACCTTATCCTCATCGTTGATCTCCTGCAATGCAATTGTTAGAAACTTTGTGAATTCTACTTTTCAATCATCCCTTTCTCGAAGATTCCCTATATTATCATGGAATGCAGGAACCAAATTAAAAAAATCGAGGTCTTCTTCGAGTCTTTCTTGATATTGATTATGGGATCTCACCAAGTCATTATATCTTTGCAGTGTTTGGTCTTTTAGGATATGTTTACCCAGAAGTTCCTTATTTTTATCAACCATTCTTCCTTATAACCGAACATTCTCCTCTAGTGCTGATTATATTTGTTTAAATACACCCCAATAATCATCATCTTGCTTTATCAACTTATTGAACTTCTCTTTGATTATCTCGGACACAACATTGTACTTAATGATTTTAACCTCCTTTTCTAGTGTTTTACACTTTTCTTCGGCTTTCAAATGGGATTTTTTCCAATAGGCTACATTAGCTAATGCATCTAACACTCTCTTATTCTTTTCGAGCCATGGAGCATACAATTTTGGAGCAGAAGAGGAAGATGAATTCTGCATTTGATGTGATAACTGCTCTTTCAATTTTTCATTCTCTTTGACCAATTTTTCAATTTGTGCTCTAGTGAATTTTGCCACATTGACATTCAGCTCTACAGTTTCTAAGGGATTAGTGTCCGCAACTCTTTTGACCAAAAGGTGTCCAAATACTTGATTAGGATTTTCAATCACTGTCGACCTCATCTCATGAGGGTATAATGACCAAATAAGCAAGGAATCCTCATCTGGATTGTATCGAGACCCTGAATATATCTTATCACTAGCTTCCCCTGATAAGTTCATTGTTGTATCCCCTCTTTTTCTGAAACTGTTGAACACAATTGCTAAGCTCATGTCCCATCCTAGTAGAAGTAGTACCCCAGCCTCTTGAAGTAATTCTCTACCTCTTTCAAGAGTGATGGATTGAATTTCCCTGTCAACTTCCTTTTTCAATTCTTCTAAGGAATCAACTTCCTTTTCAAGAGTAATGTCTTGCTCCATTTGTCCTATTTTCCCCCCCTTATACTCATAGACAAATGATTTGAACTCAGGAGTTTTAACAAAATCATTATCATAAATGAATTCATGAGCAACCTTGACCCTAATGCCATCAGATAACTCATATGATGTTTCAAATTTTACAAGTTCCTGAGGGGGCTCATATTGTGTAATCATAGGGGCCTTTATTTGTTCTTGAGGCGGTTCATACTTTGTAATCATAGGGGCCTTTATTTGTTCCATTGGTTGCTCCTCTACATCACTCTCCTCATCACTTCCTTCCTCTTCACTATTGTCAGTGGAGAAACCTACATCAAGGGTGGGTTGTGAGGGTATGTGATCCAAAGGCTCCACATCCTCAGCCTACATTCTTGTGTAACTCATATGAGATGTATCAAAAACATATGACGTCACATCTTTTACTATTTCATTCATATGAGCAATAAGTTGCTCAATCCTAGCCAAGGGATCTTGTGTATCATCAAATGCTTCTCTATATGATGGGACATTCTTTCTCTTCCATTCCTCTGCAAGCACAACTTTATTGTATGAATCCATTCTCTCACCAGTGGAAGCTTCATCTTGGTTCATGATCACATCATCAAGTGCAAACCAATGCTCATAAACTAAAAAATTCTGAGTTAATCTTGCTTGATGAATAAATCCCTCTACATCAAATTTATTTATTTCATACCCAAGAGGAAGATTGTAATGAGCTAATTTAGCATCAATTTCTTCACATCCTTCAATGGCACATGTACTGTGAAATCTCCAAAACAAAGAGTGCTAAGCAAGAGTGATTGTTTATTATGAATCTTGAGATTTTTAGTATTAGACCTTGCTAATTGTCATACTATTTCCAAATAATCAACTCTATTAGGAACCATTTGGGGTAACAAATGTGCAACCCCTTAAAATCCATAAACCCTTATTACTGTGCAATCAGAGAAGGCATACTAGTCTCCCCAATTATGGTTCACCTTGCCTCTCGGGCTATTTTCCTTTAGTCTCAAAAATCTCTACACCTCAGGGGATAAATTGTGTTCATATGAATAGCCTAGCAACTTCATTAGTGGTGGGTATGTGCAGGATCATCATGGAAAAAATAGGCTCTTAAGTGGCAAAAAATTCAAAAAAATCAGAGTTAGGCAACTTGACATAAAATTTTGAATAAGTTATCTATATTATTTCAAAAATATGTAAGAATATAATTTGTAGAAAATTAAATGTAGTTTCTAAACAACTAGGTTTTTTTTTTTAAATCTATTTGGTGAAAATTTGAAATTTCAATGTAGTAGTACTTAAATTTCAGGGAAAAAATAAGAAGTAGGTGTCTATTTGACCACCATAACCATGATAAAATGATAATATTTTTTTTATAATATTTTAGATATAAGTAGAAGAATCATGTCCCGATGTGATGCATGTTTTTGGTAATTGTTTTCCAAGTAAATAATTTATTATGAATTTTTTATTACAACTTTTAAAAAATATAAAAACTCGTATGTCTGACCACCTTAACTTGTTATGATATTGCTATCAGGATTCAACCGTGTAGTTTCGAGTCAAACTCATTGACCCACCTTAACTTGGTCAAAACTTCATGAAATTCAATTGTTTTTATTTTAATCCTATAGTATGCAAAGCATAGAATGTGATGCATGTTTCAAATTCAAAAAATGTGATATCGTTTGAAAGCTATAGATGTTTTTCAATCAACCTATCAATCAGGACTTTAGTCATAATTCAAATAAAAAATGAATAGTAATTATTTATTAAATTCAAAGTAAAGCATAATTTATATTGGTGAAAAGCTGAGAATCTCATTTAAAAACCCTTTTCGTTTCATCAATTTTGGGTAAAAAAAAGTCATCGGCCACATACCCTACATGTACCCATTATATCAACACTTTTTGGCCCATCATGATCCTGTACATACCCTGGTTTAACAAAATATTCTTCAAAATATAAATAATATGACCTCTCACATTGACTGTCCCATAGTGTAGTCAACATTTGTATAGGTTTAAAGTTTCCATTTTTATCTGTCTTTGATTCTTAATTCTTTACCCCACACATTTCTAGCATGTCCCTCATATAAAAGTAAATGCATTAACAAGGAATAGTGTTTGAAATCTATACAATCACTATTGTTTTTTATTCTTTCAAGCCCTTGATTTAGGGCATTCGCTAAATAGTTTGCATAGTCGAATGACCTAGCATATTTTCTTTGTATATCAGCTGCTAGAACTATCGGTGCAATAGACATAAGTGGTGGAACCTCAATTCCCAACACTTGACCAATTGAGTAGTAGGTATATTGGAAGTATTCTTCAAACAAATCTATATGAAATGGGGGGTTTTCATTGCTCAACTTTTTTTTGAGTTGACCTTGCTCATTCTTAGTGTGATATCAAAATATTTAACCTATTCTAAGCAATTAAAATGTAATGGAAAACATAATGAAACACCTCAAGATTAGCCTAAGGAATTTGAAAATACAAAGAGGAAAATGTTAAATGAAGATAAATGATTATACCTTCCTCCTTGCAGCTGAAACTCCTTGGTTAGCCCTTGATATGATTGATTTGTATGCTCCTTGATGACTCTTGATATGATTAAAATGAAGGATTAGACTATCTGCTTGAATGCTAATGCAAATGGATAGAATTAATGGCTAAATGAGTGCACAAAATGATAGCATTTAGTTGCAAAATGGATAATTTTTCTAAATGCCCTTGAGGAGGGGGTATTTATAGAAGAATTTGAATTCTCTAGAGAATTCAATGGCCAAGATTCATCCAACAAGGTCAAGATGAAGGGCTATGGTGAGTTGAGAACTCACAAGCCCTCACATCTTGACATGTGGATGGTGAAGTGGCTAAGAGGAGATGAGGTGTAAATGAGGTGGCCAAAAAGTACATGAGGTGGAGGAAGGACAAGTACCTTCTAAGTACCTTGGGGAGTGAGAAGATCTTCTCAAAAAGGAATTTGTTGTCCCCAAGTGAGAGTGAAAGGGACATTTGAGGAATTTTGGAATTTCTCAAAAATCTCCATGGGAAAATGAGAGGTGGTTGAAGAAATAAATGTGAATTAAAAATTCACATTCTTAGGAGAGTCTAAAGGATAAGAGAGGGTCTCCAAAAAGGTGGGAATTGGTCACATGTGCATGAGGTGACATGTCAAATATTCTAGAAGCCTTGGAAAGACAAAATGTGAATTAAAAATTCACATGGGGAGGAGAGAGACATAGGATGAATAAATGAGAATTAAAAATTCTCATGGGAAGGAGGGTCAATGCCCAAAAAGGAAAAATGGAAGAATTGACCAAAAAGTGGTGTTAAAAATGGCTAATGACTTTGATTAAAGTTGTGCAAATACTTGATTATGATAATTAATGGAAGATTAGAGACAAGTGGAAAATGTAGGAGTATGTGACATTAATGTTTGATTAAGAGGATGCACACCCTAAATATGAATTAATTAAATTAATTCATATTAGAGATGGATTATGAAGGATGTGACAAGGAGTGAGAAAAGAGGAATTTTAAATTGATTTTAATTCAATAGATTAGGATGACTAAATTAAATAAATTGGTGTATTTATTTAATTTAGAGAAGATAAAAGCACCAAATAAAGTATTTAATTATTAAATTAAACACTTTAAGAGTCTTATGTGAGAAGTGCAATATAAATTAATATTGACAGAATTGATGAATAAAGGGGGAAATTTGATCATATGGGAGTGATCAAATTTGGGTGTCTACATTTTGCCCCTCTTCGAAATATTGTTAAAATAACAATGTTTCAAAGAAAAATAAATTTCGGGGATGAAGAAAGGGATAGGGATTGATGCCCTAGCCTGACAGAGAAGGAGAGGGGCGCCCCAGCGCCTGGCTTGAAATGGATGGAAGAAAGTGATGGGGTATGCCCCCTTGAGAGGGCAGTTGGGAAGAAAGGAGGGGGCCCCAGATGAATTCTCGATAGAAATAAATGGAGGAGACCATTCGATAGAAGGAAAAAAACTAAGCAACTTTGTCTTTTGAACAGAGTTGATTGGACATACATTTTGCAAATGACGGCTTCGAGAAAGAAAGGGATTAATTGAAAGGAAAAAAAGGTAAATAAAAGATAAAAAATACCTTTTATTTAAAAAGGTGGGGTTAAAAGGTAATTTGAAGAACTACCTAGTGTCATTGTTATTGTAGCAAGTGAGCAAAGGGGGAAGAAGAGGGAGAGGAGACAGAGCAACCATGCCGCGAGAACATGACACCAAGATCGTTCACTGAGCAGATGAGCTGCAGAGATGATAGGCCCACTTCGCGGTGCCCTACAAGGTGAGTACGAAAACCCATGGTATTTATTTTGAATATTTAAACATATTTTGTAATATATTTAGAAATGTATTATATGGGTTTGGTGGGTGGGGGGAAATGGAAAAATGGGTAGGTTGCCAAATTGGCAAAAAAAACTAACAGGTAGAAAAGAAAAAAGAAAAAAATTTGGGGTGAGGGCATGGGCGAAGAGGCGTGCCATAGTGGGGCGTATGCACCCTGGGCTAGGGTGTACATGCCCTAGCTGTGGGGCGGACACACCCCACCAGGGCGGAGCCACCCCGGCGGCGGGGCGAACACGCCCCGGCTGTGGGGCGGACACGCCTTGCCAGGCCAGAGCCACCCCAGCGGCGGAGCAGACACACCCCTCTAAGGCAGAGCTGCCTCAGCCTTGGGGTGGACACGCCCTGAGTGGAATGGCGGTCACGCCCTGCCAAGGCGAGGCCACTCCAGCCTCGGGGCGAATCTACCCCCGCAGCTCGTGGCGGACACGCCCCAAGCTGGGCGCGCATCCGCCCCGGGAGCCCGGGGCGGACACGCCTCGCGATGGGGCAGCCACGCCCTGCAAGGGCAGAGCCGCCCCGATGGGGCAGACATGCCTCGCGATGGGATGACCATGCCCCGTGAGGGCGAAGCCGCCCCGATCGGGCGGACACGCCCCGGGAGGGCGGAGCCGTCCCAAAGGGACGAACATGCCCCGGGGAGGGGCGAACATGCCCCGGGGGGGAGGGGAGCTACCTCAAGGAAGGGCGGGCATGCCCCAAGGGGGGGAGAAGTCATGAAAAAGAAAAGAAGAAAGAGGGATGGGGCAATGGATGATAGAAAAAAGAGACTATCTCGATAGGGGGCAATATGAGGATGAGGGGAGAATAAAAGTAAAGACGGTCCAAGGCCAAGAAGATTGTGTATTAATAAATGGTTGATGTGGATGCAGAGCTTAAGGTGGATACAAACACATGAGTGACAGTGGGAGGCACTGATAGCGGCTCTAGCAGCGATGACGGGTGTGGATCATGTGGCCTTAGAGCATACGGGGTTATTGCATTTTTTAGAGGTACTAGTGATGAGGGTGAATCGAGCGATGCTGACAGCCCTGATAGAGAGATGGAGCTCAGAGATGTCGATATTTTGGCTGCCGATTAGGGAGGTTACAGTGATGCTAGAGGATGTATGGCACATCCTGAAGCTGCCGATATCAAGGATTTTGTTGAGTGATGTGGTGTCGAGTGGGGCCGAATTGAGGCAGACTATGATAGTGCTATTTGGTCATGTGGCCTTGCCACTGCAGGGTTAGCAGTTGGATTTAGATGGATGTCTGACAGTGGGAGTACCAGCTTTGCCTTTATTCTTAGCTGAGTTGATCAGTGGGATATTGCTCCTAGATTGTAGCAGGCGGTATTGCAGTTTGCGGTTTATGGATTTGATTCGACACATTGTGGAGTGGTGAGAGGGATAGATTGCATGGGGTGCATGTATACTAGCCCAGTTGTATAGAGATATGCATCTGATTTGTTATCGGGAGGCAGTGAGTTTGACACACATGACCCTGTTACAGGTGTGGGCATGGGAGCATATTATGGTGACGAGACTGATTGTTGTTCGGGAGGGAGATGTGGATGATACAAAGTCATTGGCATGGAGGTATGGAGAGGCGAGGGGCTGGGTTATTCGTTATAGGTGGTTGGTAGATGTGGAGGGATGGAGGAGGATGATAGATGATTTGGAGGAGGGAGACATAGTGTGGTGACTGTATATGCGTTGACGCTTCAGGGGATGGAGAGAGTAGACTGCGAGATAGATTGGGTATTTTATGGCTCAGTGTGTCCTGATTGGGATTCTTCCGCAGATAGTGGAGATGCACCGATCGGATAGGGTGTTGAGACAGTTTGGGCAGACACAGGATATTCCTAGTGCGCCAATGATGTTTCGGTGGCTCACCAGAGAACAACCATGGGGGCGTGCAATTAGCCCTACAGAGGCTAGAGCATCATGGGCAGCGACAATATAGGTATCCTATCCTGGGAGATGTGTTGGAGTAGAGGATGCAAGAATGACAGAGCGATATGATCGGTGGTTTTGCAACCACCTATGGGAGAGGATTACACCATTGGTGTCGATTGTAGGAGCTATCAAATTTGGATCAGAGGATGAGTGGCATGGGGCTAGAGAGGGAGTACGACATGAGGGTGGGAGAGGCCTGAGCCAGAGATGGGAGGAGAGAGGATGGAGGCAGTGGGATGGGCAGGTAGGAGGAGGAGGAGGGGCACTAGGGGGCAGGGGAGGAGGATGAGAGAGGTGATATGATAGGAGAGGAGAAGAGATCTGAAGCCAGGTGCAGGAGGACAAGAGGGTAGGAGAGATTCAGAGCCAGATGCGAGGGACAAGAGGAGTTAGAGGTGGAGATGATACATGCAGTGGAGGGTAGAGGGGGACAACAGACTGGTATAGGGTGCAGAGTACGGTAGAGGAGAGTGTTGGTACGGGTGGAGTAGGGAGAGGAGAGAGAAATATAGAGATCAAGAGGAGATGGAGACCAGGAGTCAGCTAGAGTTGATAGCGGGTAGGAGGTGATTGATGAGGGTACAGACCGTGATAGAGCATGAGGGTGCCTGCGAGGACACTGAGGCCAGGAGTTAGCCAGAGAGGATGGGGAGTGGGGAACGATAGAAGGGGGCAGGAGCCTCTCGTTGTAGAGATAGGGGAGAGTGAGGATGAGGAGCAGTCGGAGATAGGAGAGCCAAGGAGATTGATGAGAGTGGGGAGGCATGGTCAGCTGCAAAGAGTGTGAGTCTGTCCTTCCATGGAGGACTTGGAAGATCAGCAGGAGGAGGAGGGTAGGGAGAGTGATGATGCTATGGAGATAGATGGCGATGTGCCAAATATAGATATTTGGGATGTAGAGCTATTAGCGGTGGTTCCTGTCATTTCCTCAGGGGATTCGATTTTTCAGTCAAGAGACACTGTGGAGAGTCTTCAGAGTATAGATCAGAGGTTGAGGGTGGCAGAGGCAGAGGTAATCAGACTCAGAGTCGAGCTATTGAGAGCACCAGTAGCAGGTCAAAGGACTGATAGATTTATGGTAGAGGTGATGTGGAGAGAGAGGGAGGTACTGTTGGCTGACATACATGGGCTACGAGATGAGTTAGCTACTATCAGTTGGGACCAAGACAGACTAGAGGTGGAGACTATTATATTGCAGGCTAGAGGGGCAATAGTGGAGATGACAGATCATGTATCAGCAGGTAGTGGGCAGCAGGTGGATGATCTCCGGAGGGAGCGAGATGAGTTACGGGACAGAGTGTTTTGCTTAGAGCAGATGGTGGGAGAGATAGGGGTGATGTAGGAGAGGGAGAGACAGGCGAGGGAGAAGGTTCGTATTATGCAGGCGAAGAGAGATGTAGCATAGGCTCGGGTATAGGCAGTGGAGACAGAGAGGGATACAACGCAGGTGCGAGTTCAGGTGCTATAGGATGAGAGAGAGTTGTCAGAGGCACAGATTCATTCTCTTCAGAGGAGGAGAGAGGAGGCAGCCTCAGAGGTATTAGTATTGCAGGGTGAGTGAGATGCAGTGTTGTCAAGAGTTCAGGAGCTGCAGGGGGAGAGGGATGGAGCAGTGGTTCAGGCGCAGGTTGCACAGAGAAAGAGAGATGTTGTAGAGAGATGGATGCAGATGTTGTAGGGTGGGCAGGATGCGGCAGTGGCACAGTGGTAGTTTATGCAGGGCAGTGATGTGGTAGGGAGAGATATGCATGGATTACAGAGGGAGAGGGATGCCACAGTAGCCAGGGTAGTGGCTACTATGGAGATGAGAGATCAGATGCAGGCAAAGATGGCACAGTTACGCTTATCCTAGGAGGCCTGGGAGCAAGAGAGGAGGATGATTACGAGGGATTGGGACATGTATCATTAGGAGCGGAATTCCGCTCAGGTTCAGGTTGCAGAGTGAGAGGAGAATGCGAGAGAGGCAGAATTTTGGATGGCCGCATACTATCATTTAGTTCTAGACTCGACCCAACGGATATTTCAGTATACTCGTCAGGCACCCCAGATGCCAGCGCCATCCTAGTCACTGGGGACATGGACTCGATGTTACAACGATTCACCGGGTGCTACACCAGATAGGAGACCAGTACCGGATTCTCCACAGAGATCAGGCGTGGGTAGCTCATTCGGGAGGTGACAGATTATTGAGTTTTTGATAGATGTGGGGTGGAGCATGTAGGATTTATTGACAGAGATCAGAGAGGTTCCACATCTCTGGATTTTGCATTTGATTATGTGATGGATATATGATATATTTTTATGTATGTGACACACACATTATATTATTATGACATGAGACAGTTCTTATTGGCATTATGTAGTATGCTTCCTTTTGTTATGGATGATTGTATGTATGTTTATATGATATTTCCTACTTAGGTGGATGGATCATTTATGCATAGGTGGATGATTTTAGATGTTTATGATGGTATACACACATGTTGCATTTATGATGATTTATATGTATGGATGCCTAGTCAACTTATTTATCATGTATGTATATGTGTATGATGGATTTTGTATGGACATTTTACATATGCAGGATGTGATGTATGATGAGTCTAACACTTTGTGATGCAGGTGGTGATGGTTGTGTGGTTAATAGAGTGATTTTGATATGCAATAATGCTTTGGTAATTGTATAGGAAGTAACATATGGCCATAAGTACCAATAAGAACTGCCAGGATAATGGAAAGTGGGAATGTAGTGATTGTGAAAATGGGTGTCATTTAGCATCTGTAAAAAATCACGAGTATCTTGAGAAGAATGGGAAAGAGAGGGAGAAAGTATTTGCACAACTAAAATCATAGGGTGAATGCAATGCGACAGATGATGAAATGAAATCCTAATATGAGTTACCATCTTTGGAGCATTGATAGTTGCTATAGCATAAGGTACCAGATACCCTGATATATAAGACCAGGGCCAGTAGGCATCCAATGCATGAAACAAACACAACAAGCAAAAAGGGGCTACCCCAACACCCCAAGTTCATGATTACCTTGGTTAGGCCAGGTATTGAGATAACCATAAACACACAAGGATTCCCCAACGTAACACAAGACCCTATGGATCCTGGTGGGTACTACGTGGGACAACCAAAAAAGACAACGAGAAAGAAAAGACCAAGATGAACCCATATGTTGACTAGTCAAAGCACACCATGATATGATGGATCAAGGTGACCATGACAAGTGTTGATAATGAGCTCAAAGGAAAAATAAATTCCAAAACATCAAAAGATCATAATTAAAATTAAAACGTCCTTTTCCATAGGATCTAGGTGATGGATGGGATTGATGAGGTCTGCTAGGAAGGATGCATCCTGTTGAGACTGATGATGGATACTAAACTAGAATGACCCAGTTTGATGCCAGATGCTTTTTTATTAACTAAATCTTTTGATAATTTGAGGATTTTATTTGAGAATAACAGGCTAGATGGAGACACAAACTGACACATCCTATAGACCTAGGGGCTCGGGGGCCGATCAGAGATTAGCCTTGCCTACGTGAAAGCGCAAAGCCCTCGTAGTTCATGGAAAAGGACCATGGATAAAGTGGAAAGAAGAAAATGGTGACCGATGATGATGGACCTAAAACATGACAGAAAAATTCCCCAGGGGAGGATCAAATGACCAACCTTGCCTACATGAAAGCGTAGGGGTAATGTAGTTCGATGAAAAGACCATGGATAAAGCAGAAAGAGGACTGTGAAGGCCAAGCAATGGAGGATCAAAACAAGTTGATCCAAAATGCCCTGGGGGCAAATGGGATGATCAGCCTTGCCTACATGACAGCGCAGGGGCAACATAGTTTGACTAGTGATGTGGAAGGATGAGATCTAGATAGAGATTGATACGGTGGATGATCCTAGATGGTGACACTGACCGACCGACAAAGGGAATGAATGACATAAGCTCAAAGCAGGACACAAAAAAGCTCAGGATGGGGGATACGCTAGATGGGTCACCCAATGCTCAATCAATATATACCAAGTGGCCTAGGCTAAGGTGGGTGATGGTGTGGATGAAAACATAAAATAACTAGGATGTCAGGTAGATAATGATTAAGCCCTATATGGATGATGCTTGTGACTAGGTTTTCACCATCCATAATTATCCAAGGCGCCACCAAGAGGTGGTTTTCACCATAAGACGGATTCATTTTTCTTGACTATTTTTTTGGATTTTTTTGTTACTTTTTTTATTTTTTTGATTTTTTGATTTTTTGATTTTTTGATTTTTTGATTTTTTTGATTTTTTGATTTTTTTTTTAAATTTTTTTGATGGGCTTACCAAGCGGACTTAGGCATAGAACTTCTTCAAATGCATGATATTGACGGGTTCGTCAAGGGGATCTCCTTCAAGAGTAGCCAACTTGTATGCCCCAGATCCATATTTAGCAGCTATGATATAGGGTCCCAACCAATTTGCCTCAAATTTTCCTTTCTTTTCTCAGTCTTGCTGAGTGCGCTGGTTCTCCTTAAGAACAAGCTCGCCCACCTGGAATTGTCGAGGACGAATCTTCTTATTGTAATTATGTTTGAGGCAATTTTGGTATGCTTGCAGATGATCATAGGCTTTTATTCTTCATTCGTCTAGTAATTCCAGCTGTGCAAGCCGTGCAACTCGAGCATCTTCTTCGCTGATAAGATTCTTCAAAGAAATTCTCAATGATGGAAGCTCAACCTCAATCGGCAAGACTCCTTCAACACCATATACTAAAGAATAAGGGGTGGTGCTTGTCGGGGTGCGGATGGATGTGTGATATGCCTAGAGGGTAGGATGAATATGAAGGTGTCAATCTCGTCTAGTGTTATTGACAACCTTTTTGAGGATACGAATAAGGGTTTTTTTGGTCACTTCTGCCTGACCATTACCCTGGGGGTAATAAGGCATTGACCAACAGTGTTGGATATAGAAGGTGTCACAAAGGTTTTTCATGGCTTGGTTTTTAAAAGGTTTTCCATTATCAGAAAGGATGGTGGACAGGATACCATATCTTCAGAGAATATGGTAGAGGATGAATTTGGAAATCTGAGTACCGGTGATCTGTGAAAGGGGCATTGCTTCCACCCACTTGGTGAAGTACTCAGTTGCGGTAATGATGAATGTATGGCCATTGGATGAAGGTGGGTAAATCTTTCCAATCAAGTCGAAACCCCATTGAGAAAAGGGTCATGGTGTTAGGAGGGGTTGAAGATCTTGTGCTGGGGCGTGAATCAAATTTGCATGTTGTTGGCATGGAAGGAATTTCTTTACAAATTTGCAAGCATCATGTTCTAATGTAGGCCAATAATATCTAGCTTGTAGGATTCTTTTGGCCAGAGCCATACCATTTGAGTGAGCTCCACAAATACCACCATGTACTTCCGTTAGTACCGTGCGGGCCTCGGTCTCATTCAAACATCTAAGGAGGATTCCATCATACCTGCGTCGATAGAGCGTATCACTAACAATTATGTATGGGGAAGAACGATGGATAAAGGATTTGCGTTGGTTGCGTGTAAGTTTTGGGGGTATGATATTATCATGGAGATAAGTGTATATGTCTTGATACCAAGGGGAGGCGGGACCTACAATATCGCACACCATATCAGTCTTAGGAACATCATATGCGGGGATTAAAAGTTGTTAAACAAGAAACTCACATTCTATTCGATCTTTAGGCATGTCAATCAGGGAACCAATAGTGGCCATTGCGTCTGCTGCTTTATTCTATATCTGAGGGATTTGGTCAAATTGTATGAAAGTGAAATATTTCTTGAAATCATCCACCATGCGTTTATAGGGTAACAGTTTATCATCTTTCGTGAGGAATTCATCATTAACTTGTCTAATGACTAGCAAACAATCACCAAAGACTTTCAAATGAGTTATGTGCCACTGCTTTACAATTCTGAGGCCGGTGAGGAGGGCTTCATACTCCACCATATTGTTGGTACATGGGAATGCTATCCTGAATGATTTTGGGATGTAGTCACCTTGAGGGGTGACTAATAAAATTCCTGCTCCAAATCCACTATGAGTGTATGAGCCATCGAAATATAGCGTCCAATCTGGTGCTTCTGTAACTATGTAGATTTCTTCATCTGGGAATTTAGTGTCTAGTGGGTAGGCATCTACTAATGGTGCTTCAACCAATTGATCAGCAATGGCCTATCCTTTTATGGCTTTTCGCTCTACATACTCTATGTCAAATTCTCTTAGAAGAATGACCCATTTGGCCATGCGGCCAATCAGAGTGGTTCTAGATAAAAAATACTTCACGGGATCAATTTTAGCAATTAATTTGACTGGATGGCTGAGCATGTAATGATAGAGTTTCTATGTACTGAAGACTAGTGCAAGGAAATCTTTTTCCATGGGGGAATAATTTAACTCATAGCCGACCAATGTTCAACTGATGTAGTAGATTTCCCTCTCTTTGAATGATTCATCATGTTGTGCCAATAATGGCCCTAGCGTGACTGATGTAGCAGAGATGTAAAGCAGGAGGGGTTTGCCTGGAATAGGCAGCATCAAGATCGGAAGATGAGCTAAATATTCCTTAATTTTGTCGAAACCTATCTGACACTGCTGGGTCCATCGGAAGGTGGAGTCCTTCTTCAAAAGATAGGTGAATGGCTGACATTTATCCACTAGCTAGGCTCTGAACCGACAGATGGACTACATCTTACCCTAGAGACTTCTTAACTGCTTCAGATTGCATGGAGGTGGCATGTCTAGAATAGCCTTTACCTTGGCGGGATCAACTTCAATACCCCTTTGGGAGACTATAAAACCCAACAATTTTCCTGATGTAACTCCAAAGACGCACTTTTTTGGATTCAGCCGCAACTTGTAATGTTCTAACCGTTCAAAGATCTACTTCAAGACAGTAGGATGTTCTGCTCGTGTTTTGGATTTTCTTAGCAAGTCATCAACATAATCCTCCATGATGATATCGATGAGGTCATGGAAGATGACCATCATTGCTCTCTGATATGTTGCCCCCACATTTTTGAGACCAAAGGGCATAACATTGTAACAGAAAGTGCCCCAAGGTGTTGTGAAGGCAGTCTTGTGTTGGTCTTCAGGTGCGATTCGAATCTGATTATAACCAGAGAAGCCATCCATAAGTGATAACATCTCGTGTCCTGCTGTGAGGTCAACCAACATGTCAATGTTAGGCAGAGGGAAGTCATCTTTTGGGCAGGCCTTGTTAAGGTCCTTGAAGTCTGTGCAGACCCAAATGTCTCCATTTGGTTTGGTAACTAGTACTATATTGGAGATCCACTCAGAGTAGTCAATTAGCCGAATAAAACCTACCTCTAGTAACTTTTCCAATTCCTTTTTGACTAGCAATGTGACCTGTGGATGCATCTTGCGAAGTTTTTGTTTGACAGGCTTGGCATCTCGGCGAATGTGTAGATGATGAACTACTAAGGTAGGGTCTAAACCTGGCATGTTTGAATATGACCAAGCAAAGTTGATGATTCCTTCTCAGAGTAGCTATGTGATTACTGGATACTCCTGTTCTAAGAGTGACTTAGCCACATAGGTGATTTTAGGATTTTCGGCAATACCTAGATTAACTTCTTGAGTCTCTTCGATTAGAATGGATGATCGGGTGGATAACTGATTTCCTACAAGGGGAAGATGAACATCTCCATCGTCTAGTGCCTCTTCGAGGTTTTCACCATTGGATGCATCCTTTATTTTTACTTTTTCAAGGTTAGGAAGTGCCTCAGGGAGGTTTTCACTAGATGACCATTTTTTACTTTTCTTATTCTTATTTTTGTGACTGGAGTGTTCATCCTCCCCCAATCCCATAAGGTTGACATATGTATCCATGGACATATTGACAGGTGTGGTATTACGTAGGTCCCAATCAATAAGCTCAGGGTGACAAAGAGATAGGCTAATGGTACAGACGGATAGGCATTCGAACATGGATGATAAGTCGGTGTGATTGATGTCGTTGTACGCATGTATGATGGATTCCTCCTCGGGTATGTCTTCCAATGAGCCATTATCCACGGTGATACTATTGGAAGTATTAGGTGATGTTGCAGGGCTTTTCTATTTTCTGTCATACCCAATGCCTATGTTTTTTGGTAACTTTGGTGTATCAATAGGTTGCAACCGCCCCTGTTCTTCCTTACCTAGGCCCCTGCCTTGGTAGTTATATTTTTTTGCAAACTTAGCTGACCACGGATATGCTTCTTGAAAATACTCCTTTAGAGGAGGGTCCAACTAGGGTTCTTCTCGGTAGACCCATTAGCTTATGTCCTCTTCTAGTGCATCAATCTTGACACTTGGGGATCTGAAAGTGGTGGTAGGGATGTTTTTAACACTAAAGGTGATAGTCTTGTCTTCCTTTTGTGTAGCATACGAAGGTTGACCATACTCATGTGGTGACGGTGGCATGGTGGCTACATTGAGAGCCATATGCATTTCATATTCACCACACCCTTTTTCAATAATCTGGACTTTGGTGACTGAAGGATCAGTGGTGGAGGATGGAGTGGTTATCGTGATGGAGGGTGGATTTGCAGATGATGACCGAGATGCCCCCATTTCAATCCCAAGAGAATAATGTAAATGGGGAAATGACGCTTCCAAAGCACAACAATATTCAAATGGTTGGGGGTCAACGTAGATGGTGACTTCTTGTCCGTTGACGGGGAATTTTAGGCACTGATGGTATGTGGAGGAAACTGCTTGCATAGCATGGAGCCATGGGTGGCCTAGGAGGAGATTATATGGTAAGTCCAGATCAAGGACATGACAGGTAGTATACTGAAGCACAGGTCCCACTTGGATAAGAAGATTGATAATTCCCTCTGAATTTCTTTTTGCATTATCATAGGCTTTGATTTTGATGATCTGGTTACTTAAATCCACTTGAGTATACCCCACCTATTTTATGAATTTCAAAGTACACGAATTGAGGGTATAGCCATTATCTACCAAGACCCTTTTTATTTTATGGCGAGCAACCACGACTTCAATATGTAAGGGGCAATTATGATTGACATCAATGTTTGGCATATCATTTTGGCTGAAGTGCAGGTGATGAGATAAAGCCAAGTGTCCCACCAAAGCTTGGAATTGTGTGGGGTCGATGTCATTTGGCACATGGGTTTCCTACAGGGCTCTATTGAGGATTTCTTGATGTACCGGGGAAAACTTAAGCAAATCCAAAATGGATATATGAGTAGGGGTCTTTCTTAAGTGATCAAGGATGTTTTACTGAGAGCTTACAGGATTTGATTGGGCGGGTGTAGAGGCTGCAAGGACAGTGATGCGGGCTCGTCGTGTAGTAACAACACATTGAGGGTCTTTGGCTTTAACATGTATCATGGATACATGGGGTTCCGCCTTCTCAATGTAATGAATAACACCTTCGTAATTGAAGGGAATATTCTTGTAGCTCACATTATTTGTGTTGTTTCCTTTGGGATTATTACTAGATGTGCTTGGGCCTTGATTATGGTTCAAAAAGGCATTCTGATATATCTGCAATTGAGCATTGGACGACGAAGCTTGACTGGGGTCAACCTTGATATCACCTCGATCAATGAGATCTTGGACATAATTTTTTAGACCCTAACACTTGTTTAAAGAGTGTTCTTTGATTTTATGGAACTTACAATATTCATTTTCCTTAAACCATGCGGGCTTGGGTTTGGACTCATCAAATGGCTTGGTGACAGGGTATGTGATGGGATAATTGATTTGTAAAAACTAATTATAAACAACACTCATAGGTTCTCCTAATTGAGTGTATTGACATTTTGTGTTCCCCTGATTGTTCTGGTTTGACTGTTGAGGAGGACGAGGTGCCCCCTGTGGTACAGATATGGCGTTGGTTATAGATAGTTGTTTTTTGGGATGTATTAGCCACTTGGACGTGTTTAGTGTCTATTGCGCCATCATTCACTGCATTCTTGTTCTTGTTCCAGAATTGTGGTTTGTCGCCAAATGACTTCTCTTTATCATGACTATGTATTTTGATGTGTCATTTGGCAATAAGGGCACGTTCAAGGATGGGCCCCTTTTCTACTATCTCCGCAAAGGTGGTGACACAATGTAACATAAAATTATGGGCCATGTCAGGATGAGAGTTTTTCACGAAAAGAGTGACCATGTCTTTTTCCTTTAGAGGGGTCTTCATTCGGCCTACTAATGCATGCCACCGTTGTAGGTAGCTAGTAAAGGTTTCCCCCTCATATTGTTTTTCTTTGAGGAGATCTAAGGTGTCTGTAACCTTCTCCAAATTGAAAGAGAAGTAGGATACAAATTTTTCTAATAGGTCTGCGAAAGTTTTTATGGACCCTTTTTTGAGAGTCATGAACCAATCTAGGGCGTGGCTTACCAAGCTTCGCAGGAACAGGTGCAAGAGATAGTTGTCATTGTACATAACCTCTTGACACTGGGAGTAAAAATCTTGCAAGTGAGCCTTAGGGTCTTTGTTTCCCTTATATTTGTCAAACTTTGGTATCTCAAAATGTCTAGGAAATGGGATTAATGAGATGGAGGGATCAAATGGATATGGGCATATGTCTTCAAATTTGAATGATTGTTTGGTAGCCCCGACTTGAAGGTCCTTAATTGCAGCTTTGATTTCCAACAGATCTGAGCTAGCCGGTGGTGGGTTGGGGGGATATTGATGATAGGATGATAAAGTATCCTGCTGAAAGGGTGTCAGATTGTTGAAATACGGATTTGGATGATTGGATGATGATATGGCTTGTTGGTAAGGTGGGGGATTTTGTTGATATGGGGGCTGTTGTTGTGGGGTATAGCATGGATTTGTTTGATAAAAGTGTGGGGTAGGTTGTTGAGGAGCTTGGATGGGATGTTGCGTATTGGTTTGTTGGCGTTAAAGGTATTGTTGTGATTGTTGGGAGGTCGCATAGAGTGGTTGTTGGTGAAAATGCTACTGATTGTGATAGTAGTAGTGTTGGGGGGGTTGTTGTTGTGATGTCAACTATTGTATGGGCCGTGATGGGATATTGTGTTGTGGTTGAGCCTATGGACATAAAATGGATGTGAGAAAGGGTGATATGGTCTAAGCAATAGGTCAAGATGGATTACCTTGTGGCTGGTAGGGTGGTTTTTGTGAAGAGGCCAAAGTATTATGTATAGGTTGTTGCGGATGAGATGGCAGAGGTAGCGTAGAAGTGTTCTGTAAACGGTGTTGTTGGGTACCACCCGAAACATTCAACTGGGGTGTGCCTTGTGGAGGTAATTGAGGTAGAATGTTGGATTGGTGAAGCTGATGAGATGGTAGATTTGTGGTCCCAGGAGGTGGAAGCGATGTGGTAAAGGAGGTACCCCCAATGTTGACTGTAGGTTGATTGGAAGGAGGGGGTGTTGTTAACGTTAATGGCAGAGGTTGTGGAATGTTTTGTGGCATACCATAAGCAAAAGGATTATTGGGATCAGGCACTTGAGGACCTCCCATAACTGAGGTCGAAGCATGTGAGGGATAGTTAACCTGATAGAGAACAACATTGCCAAATTTAGGTTGATGCCAACCCTCAACTGGAGGAACATTGGGGAAGTATGGACCTTCTGGTGCATTTTGTGAACCTTGGAGTATGTTAGATGGGGAACTCCTATATTTGGACAAGTCAACACCTGGGGGGGTTTGACACCCTTCTCAATTAGGTGGGCCAAGATTTCTCCCCCATGTTTTTCAAGCAGACAGTCAATCATTTGCACATTGGTAGGATTACTAAAATGTTCCTCAAGTGTGAGTTCAGGTTTATTAGCCATACTCTCTTCACCGTGTGGTGAGTTGTTCTAAATTTTGGTGTTTGAGTGCAATGAAGTACCATTATGAGGATTGTGATGGATGTTAGTACCCTTGTTAGGATCTAATGAGGTGTTCATTGTGTTGTTGGGATCTTGAGGGTTGTTTGATTGGGAATTCTAGGCTTGTTGGTCAGCCATTTTCTTTATTTGTGATCGGGTCTGAACGAGCATGCAAATGTGCTATGAGTGGATTACAAAAATGTTTTTGATGAATGATTTGATTGTAGTTGGATGAGATGTGATTTTGATAGGATTTGGATTTTGATCAGATTTTGTTTGGATATATTGGATTAGAATGGATGTGGATGGGATCAGATTTTGATTGAATTGGATTGGAATATTATGATCAATAGGATTGCGTTGGTTGAACGGATGTGATTTGGTTGATTGGATAATTTGATCGAATGATCAATTTTGATAGATTTGGATGATTGGATGGGTATGATTGGATGATAAAAGATGTGAGAGAGACCTTGAGTTTAACCAAAGGAGGTTACCCTTAATGACCGATAGCTTTAATTGATTAAGAGGATGATCATGGCACCGAATCCGCCTTAAGATAGGAATGGATTGATTGGGCTAAGGATGATAACTTACGACACTGAATTCACCTCAAGATGGAAGTAAATTGATTTGCGTTGAAGTTAGAGATTAATAATGAAGTTCAAGTGCTATGGTCAATTTGGGGTAACCACTTTGTAATACAAGGTTATGACAGTTTGGTTATGGCTGGTGTTTGGCGATGTAAATGGTAAAATTATAGTGGTTGTTAGGTGAGGGTATGGACTTTTGAATGGATTAGGGAGAAATTAAAATGAATGGGTGGATTAAAGATAATTGTGGAGAATGAATG
This sequence comes from Sequoia sempervirens, assembly GCA_007258455.2. Classification (NCBI taxonomy): domain Eukaryota; kingdom Viridiplantae; phylum Streptophyta; class Pinopsida; order Cupressales; family Cupressaceae; genus Sequoia; species Sequoia sempervirens. The sequence goes on along the minus strand of VDFB02000013.1, from coordinate 62,987,068 downwards.
GGGATTTAGAATGGTTAAACACAAGTTTGGAATGATGAGATGGAGGTTTAAAATGGTCAAATGGAGGTTTTTTGAGGTTTAGAGTGACAAAACGAAGGCTTGGGATGATGAGATAATGGTTGGGAATGGTTAAATGATGGTTTAGAGGCTAAAGGGATCCAAATGGGGCAATTTCGGGTGTTCAGGAGAGAAAATTCGCCCCTCTACAGTAAATCAGGGGCGTAATCACCTCACTGCGGTAAATCAGGGGCGTAATCGTCTCACTACGGTAAATCAGGGGCGTAATCGCCTCACTGCGGTAAATCAGGGGGCGTAATCACCTCACTGTGGTAAATTAGGGGGCATAATCGCCTCACTATGGTAAATCATAGGCTTAGTTTGATGCGAATGACTATGGCAAGGACTTTAAAATGACAATGATAAGGCCAAATTATCAAAATTTTACTAGTTTCTCACAAGAAAACACTCTCAAGCAAAAACAACCCTATGATTAGTGTTAAGGGTATGGCCAAAGAGGTCTTAATCTAGGATGCACAAGGTGTCTAGGGAGTCCTCGATATACTCTTGGTACGTGAGGCACAACCGTGAACACCAGCTTGTCACAAGCATGAGTCGGGAACCCCAGCGAGATACTGAAGGGTTCAGACCAACTCTTCACGTCTATCTAGGTATCACCCTAGCTTTGACGCTCTGCCAATTACGACGTGACTGGATTGGGGTATAGCTTTTGCTCTCCCCCCTTTATATACCCCGCCGGTATGCGTGGTTGGAATCATCCCTTAGGGTGATGAAATCCCCAAGCAAGTCCCACTATAAAGAAAGCATTAACCATCTCCAACTACTCCCCAGGCTCACACGAAGTGCAAGGGGAAAGTGAAAACAAGCTAATGCTCCCTTTGGGTAACACAAAAAGATGCACAACAAGCAATGAATATTACTCCCTCTAATTAAACTATGTTCTTAGATTAATGCAAACAACAAGGATAGTTTAAAAAGTTTGAGCAAATGGATAGCCTTGCAAGCAAATGTTAGATGTTTTATCCCTCTTTCTTCATCAACTTCACAAGAATATGCTGCAAAAAGTTAGCAAAAAACACATGTATCCTTGCAAGAACAATGTTAGGGAGAAAATAGCACAGAAAACCAAATCCAAGATAACAATTTTACCTTCTAGGGGGCGTAGTTGCCCTTCTGCAGCAAATCAGGGGCGTAATCGCATCACTGTGGTAAATCAGGGGTGTAATCGCCTCACTACAGCAAATCAGGGGCATAATCGCCTCACTGCGATAAAACCAGGGGCGCAGTCGCTCCACTGTGAAAAAATGTTAGCACAAATTTTAGCCCAAGGGGGCGTAATCACCTCACTATAGAAAAGTGTTAGCACAGAAAATAATTTTCAGCCCAAGGGGGCGTAATTGCCTCATTGCAGTAAATGTTAGCACAGAAAATAGTTTTCGGCCCAAGGGGGTGTAATCGCCTCACTGCAGTAAATGTTAGCACAGAAAATAATTTTTAGCCCAAGGGGGCATAATCGCCTCACTGCAGAAAAGTGTTAGCATAGAAAATAATTTTCAGCCGAAGGGGGCATAATCGCCTCACTACAGAAAAGTGTTAGCATAGAAAATAATTTTCAGCCAAGGGGGCATAATCGCCTCACTGCAGAAAAGTGTTAGCACAAAAAATAATTTTCAGCCAAGGGGGTGTAATCGCCTCACTGCAGAAAAGTGTTAGCACATAAAATAATTTTCAGCCAAGGGGGCGTAATCGCCTCACTGTAGAAAAGTGTTAGGACAGAAAATAATTTTCAGCCAAGGGGGCATAATTGCCTCACTACGGTAAAAATAGGGGCGTAATCGTCTCACTACAGCAAAAACAGGGGCGTAACCACCTCACTGCGGTAAAAACAGGGGCATAATCACCCCATTGTGGTAAAAACAAGGGCGTAATCGCCCCACTATGATGTGCTCCTACAAAAATCTCAACAACAGCAAATGTGAAGTATAGGAACCCATTTGTGGGTCCCACCGGGTGTAGTAGAAATGTGATATCAAAATATTTAACCTATTCTAAGCAATTAAAATGCAATGGAAAACATAATGAAACACCTCAAGATTAGCCTAAGGAATTTGAAAATATAAAGAGGAAAATGTTAAATGAAGATAAATGATTATACCTTCCTCCTTGCAGCTAAAACTCCTTGGTTGGCCCTTAATATGATTGATTTGTATGCTCCTTGATGACTCTTGATATGACTAAAATGAAGGATTAGACTATGTGCTTGAATGCTAATGCAAATGGATAGAATTAATGGCTAAATGAGTGCACAAAATGGCAACATTTAGTTGCAAAATGGCTAAGTGTTTTAAATTCCCTTGAGGAGGGGGTATTTATAGAAGAATTTAAATTCTCTAGAGAATTCAATGGTCAAGATTCATCCAACAAGGTCAAGATGAAGGGATATGGTGAGTTGAGAACTCACAAGCCTTCACATCTTGACATGTGGATGGTGAAGTGGCTAAGAGGAGATGAGGCGTAAATGAGGTGGCCAAAAAGTACATGAGGTGGAGGAAGGACAAGTACCTTCCAAGTCCCTTGGGGAGTGAGAAGATCTCCTCAAATTGTCCCCAAGTGAGAGTGAAAGGGACATTTGATGAATTTTGGAATTCCTCAAAATTTCCATGGGAAAAGGAGAGGTGGTTGGAGAAATAAATGTGAATTAAAAATTCACATTCGTAGGAGAGTCTAAAGGATAAGAGAGGGTCTCCAAAAAGGTGGGAATTGGTCACATGTGCATGAGGTGACATGTCAAATATTCTAGAAGCCTTGGAAAGACAAAATGTGAATTAAAAATTCACATGGGGAGGAGAGAGACATAGGATGAATAAATGAGAATTAAAAATTCTCATGGGAAGGAGGGTCAATGTTCAAAAAGGAAAAATGGAAGAATTGACCAAAAAGTGGTGCTAAAAATGTCTAATGACTTTGATTAAAGTTGTACAAATACTTGATTATGATAATTAATGGAAGATTAGAGACAAGTGGAAAATGTAGGAGGATGTGACATTAATGTTTGATTAAGAGGATTCACACCTTAAATATAAATTAATTAAATTAATTCATATTAGAGATGGATTATGGAGGATGTGACAAGGAGTGAGAAAAGAGGAATTTTAAATTGATTTTAATTCAATAGATTAGGATGACTAAATTAAATAAATTGGTGTATTTATTTAATTTAGAGAAGATAAAAGCACCAAATAAAGTATTTAATTATTAAATTAAACACTTTAAGAGTCTTATGTGAGAAGTGCAATATAAATTAATATTGACAGAATTGATGAATAAAGGGGGAAATTTGATCATATGGGAGTGATCAAATTTGGGTGTCTACACTTAGGTCTATGCAAAGCTAGCTTCCATCTCTTGTAACTAGTATCCATGCAATGGTATTCTATCAAAAAATCTCTAATGGTGAATGGAAAGTTCATGGGACCTTCTAACTGAAATACATTAGAGATCAGGTCATGGGAGATAACAAGCATATTGACTCCATTTGGTGATTGGATAGTTCTTTTCTTGGCATTATACCGATTGGCCAGAGCTTTCACCAATTCTACATTGATGAACATGTTTAGCACCACAAGTATTCCTAAGTTTAGTCTCCATGGGTTACAGACTGGTTGAAATATGAATTATTTTTTGTAGTGATACATGAAAAGCTCATAGCCCCGGTGTGGTGTCAAAAAATTCCCAAGACCCCTATGTTTATCTAACAATTTACTTGCTTGAACACTTCTTCTAGGTCTTGGCCCTGACCCCAGACACTGATCTATCAAGTCTTGGTTTAAATTCCTCTTTTTGAAATTTTTTGTTTCTTTTCGTTAGGTTTTTCCTTATTTTCTTCCATTGCAAAATTTTAAAAAATGCAACTTTCTAGCTAAGAGTGGAGTACTTACATGAATTTTTGCTTCTCCTGGCTTCACTACGTGAGTGTTCCGAGTTATATCCTTTCTACTTCTGCCCTTAGGTTAGCCTTTCTAGTTTTTGCAATTTTATGATTAATTTGTGGTGCAATTCACCTATGTGATGACTCATTAATATACCACCTACTTTCATCTTGTCATCGAGGAGAGCATTTATGTTAAATATCCTAAGGATGCTTTTGATGTGAAATCAACTAGTAGTAATCATTCATCACTATATCGTTGGGACCTTGGTTCATTTTCCACCAATGGCCACCTTCTCCACTGATAAGTGTTTTTCTTTCAGTCTATTGGTAAGACATCAAATAATGTTACCTCGATTAATCCTAGCTTCACCGATAAGTGTTAGAATAAGTTGATACCTCATGATTATATTAGGCTATCAGGGGAGCTTCATCATTCATTCTGTCGATGCACTAGAGTTGCGACAATGGAAGGATATTACTCTAATGTAAGGATATGAATTGCCCCTATCGGGCTATCGGTGAGGTGGTGATGAGAGTTCCACTGATAGAGTATTGTTAGCCCGATGGTATCAAAGGACTTCAATGGATTTCATGAATGTGATTATTTGGGTATGCTGGTTACAAAAATGGATTTTTTACACAAACATCAGTAATTTGTCTAGATCATGAAATTGAGTCTAGTGAGATTTTGTAAGGACTAGGAGATAAATGAATAAATGTTAATGCAAATATGTGGGATTATTTTTTTTAGTCCTAAAACAACTCTTTTGACATTTTTTGTCTTATACTTATTGTGTGATGGATGATCTTTATTTTTGTTTGTTCTTTTGTGCATGCATGTGCCATGTGTAGGCTTAATAGTGGGTTTTTGACCTCTCACATGAGTTGATATGTTGGTGATCTAGGTTTTCTAAACAAAAGTCCCCCCAATAAAGTAAAGTCCCCCCGATAAAGTAAATTGCCCTCAATAGAATAATATTTAATTGAGGGAGTATAATATTTCTTATAGGGATGTATTGTATCTACATTGATGTATATTCATATCTTGTTTCATAGCTCCCATTTTGGCATAAGTAGGGAGGATGTTGGAAATGGTTGTGGAATTTGGCTTTACACCTGCAAATTGTATTCGCTTGAAAGTTTTTAAAGTCTTTCCACAAAATTCATTTTGTGCATATCTATTGTAGATGTTCTTAAGCTATATGAAAAGGGTGTATATACAATTTGAGATCAATTGATAAGTTGAGACATGTAATGTTGATTTGATTTACATTTTACTTAAGATATAATTTCATTGCGTTGCTGAATTTCTTAGTTCAATAATTGGGATTCTCAATCATCTTGTATACCCAAAGTGCATGTGATAGAAATAAATTAGGTAGTCATGTTGATTAGTTTGACAATTTGAATGATCTTGAGTTCATAAGTACATAGTGATAATTTTTTACAAATAATATGATTTCTTGTTGCATTTATCATAGAAACAAAGGCTTCTTTTGATTGTAGCACCTCAGATGTAGAGAGTGAAACATTGGCTACTTTGATCTTTGAAATTGATGATTTTTTTACTAAATTGATAATTTTTGAAGTTTCTTTTTCTTTCTTAGATGTTGAGTCTAATTAATAAGTTTAATGTTGTGTTGCAACTTGCAAGTGAGTATGTTGATATGATTAAGCCTAGCATTGTCGATCCTCTAAAATTTATCAGAATTGCATTAGTTGATGCAAAAAGGTAAAACTATTTATCTTTATTATAATGAGTGGAACTTGCAACTACAATATCTAATAAAAATCTACTTCCAAATATGATTTTTATGGATGTTATATCTAATTCTGATACATTCACTATATCTAGCGCCTAAGTTTAGGGTGCCATAGTTGGAAAAGGAAAAGAAAATGTTTGAATTTTATCCTCTGTATTATTTGAATTTTCTGAGTTTTTGATGTGCAAATTTCAAAACCTTATTTTCAGGCTACAACTCCAAATTGGAGAAGTGAAAGGTCATGAATACCAGTGAGGAAGATTTTGGAGGAGTTGAAACCAATAGCGGCGAGAAAGCTGTGGATTTGCAAGGGGATTAAATGGGTCAAGCTTCTATAGGAGGTCACTGCCCTTCCAAAAGGACTGCAGTTAACGGGAAAATAGTATAAGTATATGAAAATAGGAGTATTCCGTTTATATAGTGTTTTTAAGTTCTATATTTTCATTGAGACATTGAATGTAACCAATGAGATTTTGATTTTTCAATGAGGCTTAATGAAGTAAAATTTCAGAGTGGTTTTTTCTCCACTCATAAATATTGTGTTGTGGCTCCTCCTGATTTGTAATCTGCTTGAGTTTGTGTCTGATCAATCATATTTGTTCAAGCATTTTAGTCTTCATTTCATGGTGTTTTTTAACATTTGAATATCTATGATACTTGAAATTTATATGCATAAATTTGTGAGGATTAATTAAGTTAGATTCGATTTGTAATGACTAAATATATGACTAAATTAATGACTAAATTAATGACTAAATACATGACTAAATTAATGAATAAATTAATGATTAAATATATGACTAAATATATGACTAAATTAATAACTAAATATATGACTAAAGTAATGACTAACTATATGAATAAATAAATGACTACCATGACTAAATAAATGACCAGTTAACAACAATCAATGACTAAATTAATGACTAAATATATGACTAAAAAAATTACTATCATGACTAAATTAATGACTAAATCAATGACCAAATCAATGACTAAAATAAATGACTAAATTAGTTTAGTCATAAATTTGGTGGTGTTATAAATGACTAAAAATAAACCATTAAATAGCCTTGTGACTAAAATTAATGACTAAATATATGACTAAATAAATAACTAAATCAATGACCAAATCAATGACCAAATCAATGACCAAATTAATGATTAAAATTAATGACTAAATAAATGACTAAAATTGTTTAGTCATAAATTTAGTGGTGTTATAAATGATTACAAATAAACCACTAATAGTCACGTGAATAAAGTTAGTCATTTATATGCAATTTTTAGTAGTTTATTTAGTCATATATTGTTGTTTGTGTACTAGTGACAAAGAAGCAAGGGCGTGCTCCCGAATGTGAATAAATATGAGTCCCCCAAAATGGAAAATGCTCATTTTAGAGAACAAATGCAAGGAATGTCCTTGGAGCAAGAGCTAGATATTGTGCTCAATCAAGTGCTATTTTCATGGATGGAAGAAGATGATGTGGTTTTTGCGAATGAAGCTCTGATGACTAGTACTCCACAAGTATAGTCAGATTAGAATGAAAGATCCAAAAGAAGGCTCATGAGAGAATACGTGCAACAAGCTTTGCCACATCCAAAGCCATGACAATCGTTACCATAGGAAAAACAAGCTTTTTTTCTCACTGTCTAAGCTACTCCTCAGCTACACACTCTACCATTCCCAGAGAAGGAGATGAACAAAAAATTGAGCCCATTCACGATGGAACATTTTCTTCCGAAAGCGAGAGAAATACCACTACTCAAGCCTAAGATCCAACTAGTCAGAATGCTCAATGTGGTGGAGAAATTGAAGAAGGTACCTTCCAATGTATCTCTGTGGGACGTCATATTTATCCTTGAACAAAAAAAATTGCTTCGAGAAGCATTAAAGAAAGAAGAAAAAATACCAAAGATAGACATGACTCCTTCATGTGGTTAAAGTAGAGATAAAGGATCCACATTCGACCCTCAAGCTCCAAAAGAAGCATTTTATGTGAATGTTGTGGGAAATACAAAAGAGAAAGAGGTAAGCAAGCCAAAGCCCACACCTTTCTTTTTAATGCTTATTGTGGGAGATAAGCTTTTGCATAATAACATGATTGATTTGGGGGATAGCACAACAGTCATGCCAAAACAAGTGGCATATACCCTAAAACTTAAATATGAGCCCCTTGAGAAAGAAATCATGCAATTAGATGGGAAGACAACTCTGATCGTTGGTCAAATAAAAGATATATGTCTAGCCCTCTTCTATGTCCAAGCCAAATAGTCACACAAGAAATAATAGTGATAGACATTTCCCAGGGCTTTAGAATGTGTCTTTCAAGAGATTTCATTGTGAAGCTTGGGGGATACTTAGTGCGCAACTAGTCCCACCTGATAATGAGAACCAAGCACGGGGTGAAGATGAAGATTCTGTTTGAATCTTTGCATCTTAAACGCATAGCGAACAATGGATTCCTATGATTTGAAGTAGTGCATACCTCCTTATCTTAGTACAAGAAATATTGTGTAGAGATGTTGGAAGGGGAAGAAGACACAAGTGATTGAGATCCTGAAGAAGAGGTGATACTCAACCAATTCATTGACTCTGACCCATTTGGAAACTTTCATGCAACATGGCTAAGCACATATATGATTTTTGATGATGATAAAGTCCTAAAATTGATGAAGGATCAAGAGGAATATGATGATCTAAGTGATAATCATCTATGGACCTTGTATTTTGATTGTGCCAAATGTAAAGCTAGCTCTAGAGCAAGTGTCTAACTAGTGTCTCCAATTGGATCAAAGATCCTCAAAGCTTACCATTTTTAGTTCTCATGCTTGAATAATGATGTGGAATATGAGGCCTTGGTCCATGGTCTGACCCTTTAGAATGGATGGGCGTAAAGAGATCACAAGCTTTCAGAGATTCAAAGTTAGTGGTGAGCTAGGTCCATGGGCAAGTGGCCACGAAGAACACAAGAATGAAGTTGTATAGACATCGAACTTGGGACCTAATTGAGAGTTTTGAAGCCTTCAATATACAAGTTATTCCCCAATATAAAAATGATGTCACTGATCAGATGGCCTCTATTAGTTCACAATTTGAACCAGTTTCTGATTCAACCAACCAAAATGCGGTGCAAGTCATCATCCAACCCGCAATCCCCGACAATGATCAAAATTAACAAGTTTTTGAGGATGACATTCAAATTGCTTCCTTGATACAAAAATCAAGAGCATTTTTAGACTACTCACAACCAAGAGAAGAACTTCTCTAAGAATGGGTTATCCATTTAAAAGGAAACAAGCTTCCTAAGGGATTAGTTTCCCTTGAAAATATCTTTGATTGTGAAGACGCAAGAAACAACAATTATAGGTTCACTGTGGACCCTAGGTTCTATGAAGAGCTTGATGTCAAAAGCAAAAAAAAGCTAAAATTCAGAAGGAGAGTTCCCCACAAGGACAAGAAAAGACTGAAGGATCTATGTTTCAAATATGATGGAGTTATTGACTGGACCTATGATGATCTTATAGGGTATGATTTAGGCATAATTTAGCATACCATTAACATGGTAGAAGGAACTAAGCTTGTTCGAAAAAAGAAAAGGCTAGTCAATCTGAAGCTCGAAGCATTGATGGTGTAGGAGCTCACCAAATTGGTCAAGTCAAAGATCATATATCTAATTAAGCATTCCACCTGGGTGTCAAATTTGGTACCAATTCAGAAAAAGAATTACGGTATTAGGATTTGTGTCAATTTTTAAGATTTGAATAAAGCCTCACTAAAATACCACTACCCCTTGCCATTGATGGAGCAGGTCCTGTAGAATGTGGCGGATTGAAGATGTTTTCATTACTAGATAGTTTCTCAGGCTATAACAAAATATATGTAAAGGAAGTTGACCAACATAAGACAACATTTACCACTAAGTGGGGAATGTTTGCATACTCAAAAATATCATTTTCACTTTCAAATGTTCGTGCAACTTTTCAATGAGCAATGGATATTAATTTCAAGGGATTGATCAACCTTGTTATCTTAATATATCTAGATGACCTAACATTCTTTTCAAATTCAGAAGATGATCACTTTGATCATCTAGAGAAGGTTTTAAAAAAATTTCAACAGTTTAGGATTTCTTTGAATCCAAAAAAATGTGTTTTTGGAGTACCTCAAGGTAAGCTACTTGGTTTTGTAGTGTTAGAGGAGGGAATTGCAATAGACCTCAAATGGGTGAGATCTATAATGGAATTACCCCTACCAATAAATCAAAGGGGACTAAAATATTTTATGTGGAAGATCAACTTTGTTAGCAGGTTCATGTCAAATTTCGCAGGCATTGCGAGATCGATCATGCTGATGCTTGAGAAGAACCTAATTTTCAAATGGATGCACGAGGGAAAAATAAATTTTGAGAAGATAAAATAGCCATCTCCGCTACTCTGGTATTGGCTAACCCTAACTTTTCTAAAGAATTTTTACTCTATTTGTATAGTGGCCAACAAAGCATAGCTTCGGTGATCACTCAGAAGGACGAGGGAAATAATGGAGAGAATCCTATTGCATTTCACTCAAGGACCCTTAAAGGTTATGAGGCCAGGTATAATTTTGTAGAAAAGCAATATTTTTCCATTCTTAAAAGATTAAAGAAGTTCTGGCACTTCGTGTCATCCAATAAGATCAGTATCCTCATTGCAAATCCTAGTGTGAGGGAGTCTATCACAAAAGGTGAGATAACCAAAAGGAGGGAAAATTGGATCACCCATATTGTAGAGTATGATGTGGACATTAGACCATCCAAGCTAGTTCAGGGAAGAGGTTTGTGCAAATACATTTCACATGAATCAAGTTTTATAGTTGAAAAGGAGACTGATCAGGTCTACTCGAACCAATTTGAGCCCGACGAATCTTGGGTGGCGGATTAGACACAGTATATGCAAAAGGGCCACTACCCGACCAACCTTCCATCCCATAAAAGGTAATACTACCAATTTCAAGGCACTAGGTATGTATTAATTGAAGTTTTATTATTCAAGAGAAATTATGATGGTGTCTTGCTTCGATGTTTACACAAGCTACAGGTGGAAAGAGTTCTCAATGAATTCCATTGTAGACCTAAGGGTGGAAATTTCTCTATTAAGACTATTGCCTTGAAGATAATGCAAGAGGGATATTATTGGCCCTCTATTTTTTTTGAAGCACATCATCTGGTGGAAATGTGTACTTAGTTCCAATTTTTTGTTGGCAAAAGAAAGAATGCCACTTTTCCCTTGAGTCCAATTGTAACTAAGGAGCCCTTTTCTCAATGGGTTTTGGATTTTATTGGAATGATAAATCCTATTTCCAGCACTAGCCACAAGTGGATCCTTATGGCAACCAACTACTTCACAAGGTGGATGGAGGCCGTAGCCATAAAAAATGCCACAAAGGGTGAAATCATCAATTTCCTTGAAGAGTTGGTAGCCAGATTTGGCCTACCCAAAACCATTATATCTAACAATGCTCGAGCTTTTGTAGGATTGGGGATGTCAAATTTTGCTATCAAACATGGGATTTTCCTTAAAACTTCATTGAACTACTACCCACAAGGAAATGAGTTAGCAGAGTCAACCAAAAAAAACCTAATTAGAGTAATCAAGCATATTGGGTCAGAGTGACAAAGGGATTGGCACAAGCACCTACGAGCTACTCTATGAGTGGACCAGATTACTCCCAGGAAAATTTTGAAGAACTCACCTTATGAATTCATGTATGGAAAAGAGATAGTGTTATCTGTTTCCATAGAAATTCCTGCCTTACAACTACTAAAAGCCCTAGAGATTGAAGAAAACAGTAGAATGGAAGTACGGCTGGTGGAACTCCTCAAACTGGAGGAAGACAGAGAAAAAGCTTATGGAGCCATGATCAACCATTAACAAAGAGTAAAGAAATGGTTTGAAAAAAAGACCTCTAACCCAAAATTCAAAGAATGGAGCTTAGTACTAATGTATGATGAACGTACTACAAAACCAAGGAAACACAAAAAATTTGAAGCACTATGGAAGGGACCTTTCTAAATCAACGCATGCAAGGAAAAAAATGAATACAAACTTGAAGATATGGAAGGAAACTCTTTAGATATATTGGTGAATGGTATTTATCTGAAGTTATTCCATTAAAATATGTAGTTCTTTAAAAAATTTAATAGTTATGTACCATATGTAATTTTTTTTGTAAATACGTTCTAATTTTGAGAATAAGCCATTGAGAATAACACATAAGAAGTGAAAAGTATGTATTATATTATATTCATTGAAAATTTACAATGTAATACAAAGCCCAAGGCTCAAATTTAAATGTAAGGCTCTCTCTCAAAAACCCAAAAAGAGTTATAGAGAAAAAATAATGAAAAAGGAGGCAATGTGCAAAGAAAAGTAAAGAAAATCCTCTAGCCGTTGTCCAGGAAAATGAAAGGGCTCATCGTTAGGTTTTTCTTCTACTTCTCCTTCAATTATTTGTCTTCTTCTCTATCAGGACATAAAAAGGGGCTAAACACACAACACACACAGGCTCCATGTGGTGCAAACCAAAGGCCTAGTCTCTACAACTCTACACCAAAAACTTGAAGTGGTTCCTCTAGGCGAGCCCCAGAACACGCTCCACACTATAATCTCATAGCAAGTAGGTGGTCGTTGGTTGAGAATAGGAGTGATGCATCTCAAGGTCCATGGTGTGAAAGTTAGGAAGGAAAGGAAACCAGGGTGCATCTATCCCATAGTCTACGTGTCTATAGAGATCCATGGAACTCGAGATACCAATGCCAGGGATAGCCACTTGCACTATCTTGCCAAGCCCTTCCATTAGTGCAACATTGAACATTTGGTGATACAATTCAATTGTCATGGGTTTGGACACATTCAAGTCGAGCAAGGAGGCAACAAGGTGGGAAAGAATGTTGCAGTTTCTCTGGAACTAGTTCTCATCATCAATGAAGTCCTAGCCAACTACCCACCTAAGTGAAAACAAGGAAAGGAGGTCGCATCTCTTCACCAAGTGCTTAATTCTATCACTAGTTACCTCTCCCACAAAGCAGCGTTGTGGCCTCCATGGGAGAAGCCGAATAGGAGTTCCTAAGCATGCTGACATTCTGAGAATGCAACAAATTGTGGCAGAATGAAAGATAGCGAAAAGGCTTGCTAAACTTAAAGGATATATTTTTTAATGAATATTTCATAAGGTGGCATAGCTATACATAAAAATGATAAGCCAAAAAATCCAACCAACCAAAAGTCTATTTTTGGCTGGACAACAATGGGAAAATATCAAAGAAAAATAGAGGAAGGTAGATAAATCATACAAAGGATCTGACACGAGGTCTTAAGAAATAAATTTGGTTGTTGGGAGTAAATGCTCTTGTATGTCGATTGTTGACATGTGTCCTTTTCCATCATCAACATCAACCAACTTAATTATGTGAAAAGACATTGATTAATGTGCTAAGTTCTAACAAATTAATGGGCAGATCTTTTCAAAGGTACCTTGCATCACTTCAGCACATTTCTCATAGCTAAAAGCACATGTTCCAATGAAATGAGTTTATTTGGAAAAGAGGCAGCAACGAGAATGTACTAATTCCATTCTTGTGGCATTTTTGGCATTCCCAAGGGATACAAATCTTGAATCCACATGTATCACCTTGGTGAAAGCATTTAATTGATCAGTAGTAATAGCGTAGCCTTAACTGCATCTATGAGCAAGGAAATTAATTGCACTCAAAAGTAGATTTTTCCAAGGAGCAAAAGGCAAGTGGTTGTTTTCATTAACGAAACTCTCTGCAACTTCTTGATATAGCCATGGCAGAGCCATCAACCTCTAGTAGAAGAGTTGTAGCCTTAAGCAAAAGACCTAGTTAATCATTGACAATGTTTTCAACCACAGGTTGTCAACCAACCCTAAAAGTTTAAGGGAGGGTGCATTTCAAAGAAAGGTGGAGCATGAACCATCTAAGGGTTTCATGTTTCGGCTCTGGAATTGTGGTATGCCATATTTCATATTGTCTATCATACACCCATGACCGAATTTTGTCAACACATGTGCTATAAGATTCAATGAAAGGACAAGAGCCATTAAGGGTAGCAGGATCAAAGTTACCATTTCTACTGAAACCATATGGGATATGTTGTGCATCCCTAGGACCTAGGATGCTAAACATTTTGATGAAGAAAAAATGGACATCTTTGGGGAAAAAATGGCTAGGAAAACAATTTTTTATGAGGATGAAGTGAAGGAAAGGCCAGAGAAAGGTCATATTTATTTTCCTCTTTCATGCAGGAAATTCAAGAAAGACACGCAGTCTATATTCTCAATGTTGGCCTAGGTTTTTGGCCTTGACAATAATGAGGAAGTTCATCCTTTTTAGATGGGCCTTTCTTTTGTGTTCAAGAGGGAAAAGAACCAAATTTATTATGATTTTGTTGATGTAATAACTAGAAACATGCTAGAGCAATTGAAGAATTACAACACTGGGTCTAAATTCAGGTATTCTTCTTTCTTGGCTCATTTAGCTTTTCATCAAAATTTTGAGTGGCTAGAGAGAAATATTCCAGTGTCTAGGTTGGATGTAAGAGGTTGTTTTCAACTAGTTTCTATGTGGACCCATGTACTTTCAAAAACCAAGGATTATTACTAGTTTGTAGATCATTTTCTAAGGCCAGTGCTTCAAGATTTGTTGCCACACCCTAGGGGTTGTTTCTCTCCTAAGGTCACACAATGGATGGAAAATATGCTGATGCCGATGGATTATTTATGAGGAGAAGATTTTATATTTATCAAATTTCATGGTTTTTTCAGGGAACCTTTTCGACTCCCCAGATTTGTAACAGATAGAGTCTTCACATTGGAGGCATGTCATTAGGAAACCCTTTCTGACAACGTCTATGGCACCAAAAGAAAAAAAAGAAAGATATTTACTTCCCCTCACAATTACCAATAGTTAGGTAGCACTGAACAAGTGGAAGGTTGAGGGTGAGCTCACAAATCTACTGGTGGCCTTAGGCTTAATTCTCATTTGTGACAAGTTGTACTACAACCTGATAAAGCACTTTAGTTTGAAACATGAGAGTCAGGAGTATTTTGAGAGAAGGAGGAATTCAATTCAAGAAAGGTCAGAGGTATATATTGACTTGGCTCGCATTCCACTCAAGTGACCCAAATGGCTCAATTTCTATGTGCCACAAGCAGAGTATCAAAAGAACATCTCGATGGGAAAATCCCTCAACACACAGTTGAAGTGAAAGGGGTGGTTGGAAAGAAAAAGGAAGACTTTTGGAGATTTTGACAAGAGATGAAATGCCCAGGTACCCTGTTCGGTGACTTTCATCCACACGATGAAAATTTTGAGGAAATTTATTATTGAGAGGTCAACTCCAACAATAGCAATCCAAAGACCAGTTAGGAGATTGTTGAAGAGGAAATTTTGTGTTGTGCTTCTCATCCTTAGGAATCTGATAGTTAGAGATGCTTGAAGCAAAGGGACTCACAAGACATGTCCTTCGCTAGTGCCTGAAGCATAGGAAAAAGGACCTGATGGTCCCCAAGAGGGTCTGTTGTAGTCATTAAAGGCCATGATTCAAAGGGATCAACTGCCAGAGGATCAAAATGTATCATTTCTATTCATGCAAAAAGAAGATGTGTCTAGGATCTAGGTGCACCCGATGCATCGACTTGAGGAGAAGAAGAAGCAAAGTTAGTCCTACAAAATGTTCTGACCACCATAGCCGAGGTATGTTGTGCTCCCTCTCTTCTTCCTTCCTCTAAATCTTTGGTTAGTCCTTTTCCCCCTCCCATGGAAAGGAATCATCTATCCTTGGACCCTAAACTAATAGTATTGAATACACCCCCTGCCATTTTTAATGAATCTTCCAAAACCACCCTGCACACCAAACAAGCATCATCCGCTTCGACTACTATTGATTCTTAGATTTCCTTGTCAAGGGCCTCCATTGAAAGAGAAAAACATTTCATGTTGCTCATCACTCTCGGTCCATCCACTTTTGGGAAGGCACCTCTCCTTTTACCTGTTTCTCTTTTCACCTCAACTAGTCTTTCCCTTGCTCAATCTCAATTTGGTATCCTACCTTTTTTCATGATAATTCTCCCTTTTTCTTCCTTTCATGCTCATACATCAAAATTTTCTCCTTTTTTCACCCTTTTTCATCTCCCTCCTAGTGCTTCCAATGCAACACCGAGCATTGATACCCCTTAGATTCTCCAAGACAATTTCGATGCAACCAAGTAGGCCCGACAGGTCATAAAGGAAAAACTACTATTAAAGAATATTGTGTTGCCAACCACCAAGAAGATTGAAGCTTGCTTCAATGAAGAGAGAAAATATTTGCTAATCACTACCATGAAGCCACTTGTGTCCAAGCCCGAAGGGAAGATACAGATGGAGGAATATGACATTAGAGCCATGGGCCTGGATTTGAATGAAACTCCCTCGCGCGACAAAGTGGTCCTAGCTAAGGCCACTCAAAAGGTAGTATATACAGACTATGAGAGGCTGGGAAGAAAATTGAAGAAGCGTGAGGAAAAGCTGATAAATGTGGAGGAGACAATGAGCAGATAGAAGAATGAGATCCAAGCCAGAGATGTCAGGATGACCCACATAAGGAAAATACAAAAATCAGCAAGGGGAGACATCTAAGTTTCTCATGAAAGCTTAGGGTGAACGGGTTCAACTTTATGTTGAAATTGAAAAATGAATTGGCTACTGAGCGACAAACAAATGCAAAGTACTAGCATGCATAGGAAAACATGAGAAGAGAGTTGGATGGTGTGTGATCTCAAAATTTTGATGATCTTTAGAAGGCCCACATGGAAGTAGAAAATTCAAAACAAGAGATCGAAAGGTTGATCTCAGAACTAACAAATGCCCTCAAAGAAAAAATTCAAATGGAGGAAATGTAAGAGCAAGAGAGGCTCAGTATAACTAGGAGCTAGCTACTGCACAAGGATCTAGGACCCTTTCGATAAAGAAGAGGCTGATATCTACACACTAGGAGTGGATCACAATTGTTGTTGCCATACTTGGGCCCACCTTACAATTCTTAAGGGATTTTTGGGAATTAAATATGAAGGTTGGCCATATGACCGATCAATTTCTACAAATATGTGCTCCCTGACTAGCAGAATTGAAAAGCTTGATTTCCAAGTTCTGTGTGGCCACTGATAAGGCCCTGAAAAGTGTAGGGATTCCCGATCGAAGGGTCACCTCTATCAAAGAAAATGAGATCATGAACTGCCACAAAGTCACAACAAGGTGCAAGGATTGTCAGACAGTGTTGAACAAGCATGTCAATGAGATCAAGGACTTTAGAGTCTTATTTAAATTTGGGCTACCTCCTCTTCTTTCACTAGATGGAGATTTTTTGATAGTTGAGTATGTCATGAATGCGATGTAACACAAGGTCCATACTTCTACAAAACTCCCAGGTTCAAGCGTGATGCCCACAACCGATGATATTGAGTATGAGATCTTTCCTCTTTCTTGACTCTATTACCACCTTAGGGCAGTTTCTTTCAAATGGGAATTTGTTTCTTTCAAAGAAGTTTTCGAGCTAGAGCAAGAATATAGTAACATCCGTGCTCTCATCCAACTGACTGATGCAAATTGGGAGGTGCAACATTTCGCTTTCCTCAAACTACAAGAATTATCAAAGGCCTAGGTTCATGCCTCTACAAGTGAAGACCCCCTCCAAGTCACCAGAACTATGAAGCACTTTTCCCTTGATCATTTTTAATTTTTTGCTTGCATATGTTTTTGGCTTCGGATATGTTCATGCTCGAGTAATTTTTTTTGAAAAGGTGTGCAACACATCGCCTAGTGGTTGCACAACTTTAATTTTTCTCTTTCCTTTCAGGAGAGAGTCGGGACATGTGTCAACTCATTGGGGATTTTCTCAAGGAGCTATATTCATGAGTTTGAGAATTTCTGCCTATTTGACACGTCATCTCTTCACTGTGAGTAGTGTGTGCTTTTATCAAGTGATCTTTTTTTGGAGTTTGTTGGAGCTTGTTGGCCTTTCCTTTTTTTTTGGTTTTTGAGATGGAAGCTTTCAGTTAGTTCTGTTGGGTTATGTGACTGGTCAACTGGAATTTTTCCAGGCTATTTTCTTGGATTTGATCATTTTTAGATAACTATCTTTGCTAAATATCTAAAGAGCATTAATGTGGAAGTTGATAATTGATGAGCAAATATTGTTATGACCTAACTAAAGATCTACAATTAGATCATGTGCTATCAAATTCCAACACTTGACAGTAATTACTTCTATGTTGTGGTGGTGTTTTCTTCTTTCTGCAACTATAAATGAGAGGCTGTGAAAGAATGAAGGGTTGTTTCCAATTTTTAGTTTCCTTTGCTAAGGAAAAGTTTCTTTAGTTCTCTTAGGTTTTAAAGAACTATTTTTAGAAGTAGAGTTGCATAACTACTTTTCTCTGGGAATGTTATATTGTTTATGCTTGAACTATTATCTAATTGGCATTTGACCTCATTTTAAAGTTCATTTGATATTTAAGCACAAATTAAATATTTGGAAGAAATCTATGAGACTGTGCATGTATGGACTTTATCAAGCTTTCCTCCTTTATGTTTTCATTTTGAATAAAACACCGTTGCAAGCTGAATTCAAATAGTTTAATTTGTTGATTTCCATGTTGTAGCCTTATATGGTAGGCTAAAAACTTGTGAAAATTGGATTGTGTTAGTGGACTTCTCTATTTTTCGGAAGGGTTGTTGGTTTGTTATATTGTGTTGTATTAGCAGAGAGACTTCATGCAGTTTATGAATGTTTTTCTGTTAACCTTGGAAATCTTTATGTTTGATCAGACCTTAATGAACACTTCTTGCAGAAAGATTTGAAAGTTTGCACTATTCTTGTTGTTAGCCTTTGTTGTTCATTCTCTTCCCAACAATGAAGGGTTGTGGCATTCTGTGTCTAATTATATCACTCATAGGAAATATTTGGATTGAAATGTTGTAAGAGCTTTGGCACATTGCCATTTTTATGTTTTACGTTTACATTTCCTTCTACCATTTTCTCCAAACCCCAGAGAAGAGTTGGCTTTCTATAAAAATACCAAAGGTATTCAGTGAGGCACAAATCAGTCCCCCACTTGCTAAATTTCCCATAAGACTTTTGGAGAGGTGCAAGTTTTGATGATCAACAAAATGTGATCAGTATTTTGGTTTTTTATGTTTATGTCTCTCTCTAGGACTTGTATTTCATGTGGAGGCATTGAAAACCCTACAAGAAGTATGGAAAAATCTTGAGAAACTCTTTGGAAAATTTGATGAAATCAAAGTCCATGAACTAGAAAATGAGTTGATAAGTCTAATTCCAAATGATTTAGAGTATTTTAAAAGTACTTCACAAAGTTCAAATCACTTCGTCAACAACTAAAAGAATGTGGAATAGAAAGGAAAGATGATAAAATAATCTTATCAACTCTATCTAAATTGGGTCGTGCTGATGTGCAAGTCATTGATGTCACTTCTTGTATCATTTAATTTATCAATTATTGAACTGGGTTTGTCTTAGAGTTGTATGCGATAAGGGTGTTTCCATGAATTGGGTGATTTTGTACTGTAAAAAATGACTTTTGGTCGTGGTTTAGCTCCATCAGAGCTTTCAAGAGCTTTTAGGAGCTCTCAAGAGTTGATCTTAACAACAGGTTCCTAGCTAATTCTAAAGACTTAATCCTTTTAGACTCTAATAACTCAGTTCAGACTTCACTTGACCTAATTGCAATTGATTCATGGAAGAAAAACAAAATTTACTTTTAATCTAAAATTTAGAATTGAAATGTACTTGGAAAGGAAATTTGTTTACATTTGTAGAAGAGAATCTAATTACGTTTGCAAAAAATAAATATTAACCTAGAAAGCAATAAGACTAAATTCCATGAACAAATTCCAAATAAGTTTCAGTTTCATCTTTCCATAAGTCATCATTGTCTCTTCCATTAAAATTACATGCATTTGAAAATAACTAATGAGTTTAATTCCTATGAACAATAATTAAATCTACAACAAATGAGTATTAAACTACAGTAAGCATAATAAACTATCTTAAGAATACAATGAACTTAATCTAAGAATTAATCACATTCACTAACAATGATTAAGTAAAGATCAAAATTACTAACTTTCCAATTGACATGCATTAAATAGAAATCAACTGAATCAAATAATAGAACACAAGGTCACCTCCTTTGGTTGAGTGGGCCCTGCTCTTCCTCTAGTGGGTCCTTAAACACCAAGATTCAAATCAACTCATTATTTGCATTCCAATTGGACACAATAGGCGAGTCATACAAATGTGCAGATCATAAACATTACAATGCTAAAGAGAAAATATTAATTAACTCCCAAACTAAAACTAATAATGGATATTTATAAGAATATCCACTTATTTGAATACAAAAAATGGCACAACCCACTAAGATGCAAAGTGATAAAAGGGTATGTGCAGGATCATGATGGGCCAAAAAGTGGCAATATGATGGGTATGTGGCTGATGACTTTTTTTTCACCCAAAATTGATGAAATGAAAAGGGTTTTTAAAGGAGATTCTCAACTTTCCAACAATATAAATTATGATTTAATTTGAATTTAATAAGTAATTATTATTCATTTTCTATTCAAATTACAATTAAAGTCCTAATTGATAGGCTAATTGAAAAACATCTATAGCTTTCAAATGGTATCACATTTTTTGAATCCAAAACATGCATCACATTCTATGCTTCACATACTATAAGATTAAAAAAAAAAAACTGAATTTCATATAGTTTTGACCAAGTTAAGGTGGTCAGACATAGGAGTTTTTGTATTTTTTAAAAGTTGTAATAAAAAATTCATAATTAATTATTTACTTGGAAAAAATTACAAAAAAATATGCATCACATCGGACATGAGTACTCTACTTATATCTAAAATATTATAAAAAATATTATCATTTTATTATGGTTAGGGTGGTTAGACAGATACCTACTTTTTTTCCCTGAAATTTAAGTACTCTGCATTGAAATTTCAAAATTTCACCAAATAGATTTAAAAAAAAAAAAGAAACCTAGTATTTTAGAAACTACATTCAATTTTTCTGATTCTATTCTTACATATTTTTGAAATTATATAGATAACTTATTCAAATTTTTACATCAAGTTGTCTAACTCTAATTTTTTTGAATTTTTTGCCACTTAAGGGCCTATTTTTTCCATGATGATCCCGCACATACCCAAAAACTAAACTTAAAACTTAAACAGAATTGAAAGTGCCAGAAAGAAATCTGCCACATGATAATAGCTGAACAAGAATTTCTCAAACTGACTAAAGAATTCAATTTAGAAACATTCATCAAGAGCCAACTAGAGCAATCAAAAGCAAGACAAATTTCAAGTTTGTTAAATAGGGAGTTTAACACGTCCACCTCATGAGGTCACCACTTAATCAATCAAATAGAATCCTCAAGGATCAGATGCAATCAAGATAGCAAAAAATCTCAACTTGCAAAACCATTTCATCATTAATCATCATTAAAAAGCAAGAAATTTAATGCAAAATATTATTTCTCATATATACTCCAATTAGTTAAACATAAGGAAAAATCAAGCAAACATTCAAGCATATAGTCTACCGCTAGCATAGTTAGTTAATATATAATAAATTATTTGAAAACATAAAAAGGATTAATTAAAGTGTCATTTTATGCACTCATCATTTCTGCCCCTCCTGCTATCAACCATGTCCTCATGGTTGAGGATCTAGAAAATCCTTGTTTCTCCCTACCAACTAGATAACTAGATCACCACAATAATTTTCATAATATAGGAATGTTCTTCGAAGAGCATATCCATTTTGTTCTTCAATTCTCCCAAACCAATCTCTCGAATTTTCTCCAATAAATTGTGATGGAGCATTTAATGTAGGTGCAGGTGTTATGATCAATGGTGGTCTGAACCTCATTCCAACCCAATTGGAATTTTACTCCTCAATGACCTGTATCAAGGATCTCACTCTTGTGAGACTCCAAGTGATGTTTCTTGGAGAGATTGGTTCTCTCCTTCTTAGTGACACTGGAATTTTGTTGTATCTTTCTCTTGCTGCAATCAAGGCTCTGTGTGGGAGATGTTCTTGAAAATTTCTAAAAAATTAGATGCTTTTAGTTAAATTTCTTCTTTAATTCGGTGCCACATTATCTCTAAGTGCAAAGTATCTAAAGGCACTTTTGAAATCCATAGACCAAGGAGTTTTATTCCTCATTGGAATTCCCAATTTCATTTGTGCCTCTTTGTACCGGTCTATCCTATTCTACCACTCAATTTGGCTCTATAATAAAGACATAAAAGATCTAATTTGCAACTCCCCAATGTAAATATTTAGAAAAGACTATGGAAAATTACCAAGAAGAAAGCCATACTGAACGTATTTGCACATTTGGTTTTGAATGGTGGGATGGATGTTGTAGAAATATTTAAGAAATTCTCAGTCATCAT
Source organism: Sequoia sempervirens (assembly GCA_007258455.2). Classification (NCBI taxonomy): domain Eukaryota; kingdom Viridiplantae; phylum Streptophyta; class Pinopsida; order Cupressales; family Cupressaceae; genus Sequoia; species Sequoia sempervirens. Next base: position 62,964,824 of record VDFB02000013.1, on the reverse strand, counting down.
CATAATTTGTTTTTCTTTTTAAAACCAACTAATTACTTTTCCATTGTAAAAGCCTTTCCCTCAATAATAATGAATATAATTCTAAAAGTTTCCTCATTGATAACATTGTTGAGGACAACTCTACCACTTGTTGTAATCTTTCATTTGCTTCATCTCTCTCCTTTTCTAGCTGCTGATTTTGGCTGTTCAACTGATTGTTTTCATGCTTAAGCTTGAGTGTTGTAAGAGAGAGGTATCATTTTGGAGTAGATGAAGTAGAAGCTTCATGATAATGCAATCTACTTGACTATTGTTTTAACTCTTCTTTTTGTTGCAACTTTTCCTTCATTCTCCCTATTTATACAACACTAAGTCTTGCTATTTCTTCTACATGAGCTAATGCTTGTGCATTAACCTATTGCAAGGAATTTTCTATTTGATTCAAATTTTTTTGCAAAAAAAATTCTTTCTTTATCATCTCCTTCTCTATTTTCTCAGTCTTGGATACAGATTTTTTCAATTCTTCTTCTTTTATTTTTAACTTCTCTTCCATAGATTGTATTTTTTTCTTTTCTTCTTCCAATTCCGCTTGCATTCTAGAAACTACCATGGCCTTATCCATTTCTTCTTCTTATTCTTCTTCCATCTCCTCTTCTTCTTGCATTTGAAGGGATTTTTGTTGTTTGATTATTAGTTCTTTCCCTTTTCTTCTTTCAAAAACCAAAACAGGTGGTCAAGAAGATTCATCAAACCCTCCAATAGGGTTATCTTCTTTTGACATATCAGGGGATTATTTTTCAGATGGAGAGCCATGAGATACTAGAACAAGGTATTTTTGCAGAGATGGAATTGGGGCTTCAGGAGGACTTTCAGGTTGTTTAGGAGAACAAGAACAAACAGGCTCTTAGATTTCTTCACTAGTTTTCAAGGTGTCTTGAGGGGCATCAATGGTTTCAACTGGTTTTTAAGGAGAAGTTGGAACATTGGTGTCAACAACACTAGGGTTTTCTTGTTGTGACGCACATATTTTTCTTTTAATTGTACTAAGGGTTTCTCTTTCACTTTCCTATAGCTCTCTTTTTCCCTTTTTCTGTCCTTTTTTGGAAGCTTCCCCTTTTTCAATTTTCAATTTTCTCACTATGGGTCCCTTTTTAGATTTTTTCCCAATTTTGGAAATGGGAGTTGATAGTAATTCTAACTAGACCTCTTTACCAAAATCCTTCATGAAATGGTGTTTGATAATTAATTGAATCAAACTATGGTATCTAATGGACAGCACTCCTCTATATTTTACCCTAGCTACCTATTACCAAAATTTCACCTCAGCTCATTTTGGTAGAGCTAGGATTGTTTAATACATTTAGGTGAAAGGTACATTCTTTTTATGCTAATAGTTCATTAGAAATGAAGGATTTAAAATACGAATAAGTTTATTATGCAAAATGCACAACACAAAAAATACATCAAAATTGCATAGTATGTTGTATTTTATTCATTTTGAAATCAAGGAACATACAAGATGGAATAAATTTTTTTGTTTCATTCTAGAAAATATAAATGAATGCTTAGAAGTCCCACACAAGAAATGGGAATGAGTGGATTACATTGATAGGACATAAGAACTAAGCTATTCAACTAAAGATAAAAAGAAAGCATATAATGAAATATCATATCCGTCATTGCCTGTTCAATGAGGTGTCAGTGTTTATCTTCAGCTCTGTCATCAACTCCCCTCATATCTTCAGTCCTTCATCCCCTAGTTTCAGGTGTACCTATAGATTGTCGGTGAGTTTTGTTAGAGCTTGAGACATAACGTTTCATCATACATTATCAAAAATTGAATAACCTAAAACAATGAACTATCAATCTAATTCAGCCATATCAAGAATATACAAAGAGGATTCAAGATCACATCATTGATTAAAAGATGAAATCACCATAAAAAAAGAACATTGAATTTCATTTTTTTTATCTAACAAGTTTGTTTAATGTGCAGGTACAGGTACTGGTTCATCACGATTCAACATTTCAGTATTTGGGAAAAAGTGGGCTCCCACAAGGGTCGAGCCCAACATACTACAGAGTACATTGTCATAAATGTGATAGAGAACAAGCATACCTAAAATTTTTCATTTATATCATGTTTCACATCATTAATTTTTGTCATATTTAACATCATCTTTTTTGTAAACAATCATCATGAAGAATGTACATACATAGTGGAACAACATAGAAAAACAATGAAGAAGTTCATTTACAACAACTCAAGCTTCAACATAATTACATATAAGGAATAAGAGACATGAGTTATTTAGCATTTCATAAAGAGAATACTTGCAATTTACAAGGACACTATTGCAATTTATATTTTTGCATTAAATTTATAGTTCAAACAGGAACATTAGTGTAATCGCAATCATATTTTTGATCAAGAGATTTTCAATAACCAAGGTGTCATAATGGGATTGTTCTTTTTAAGTGTTATCAAGAATAAATGATGTGTCTGTATAATGATAATGACATTCCCAGATAAGAGCAATCACAGAGTAAAGTATTGTTCCATGATATGTTGCATTCAATAGATAGTACATTTAAAAGAAGAACATGGACAGTTGACAACCACATATACACAATCTATGCCATGATGCAGTGGTTAAAACACAGTACCATGGTAGATGGGTATGTGGAAGATCATCATGGAAAAAAGAGGCCCTTAAGTGGCAAATTTTTTTGAAAAATTAGAGTTAGGAAAATTGGCGTAAAAGTTTGAATAAGTTATCTATATTATTTCAAAAATGTCTAAGAATAGAATCTGTAGCAAATTTAATGTAGTTTCTAAACTACTATGTTTATTTAAAACAAATAAAAATCTATTTGGAAAAAAATTGAAATTTCAATGCAGTAGTACTTAAATTTCAAGGAAAAAATAAGAAGTAGGTGTATGTCTGACCACCCTAACCACAATAAAATGATAATATTTTTTTATAAGATTTTAGATATAAGTAGAGGACTCATGTCCCAATGTGATGCATATTTTTTGTAATTTTTTTCCAAGTAAATAATTAATTATGAATTTTTTATTACAAATTTTTAAAATATAGAAACTTGTATGTCTAACCACCTTAACTTGGTCAAAACTTCATGAAATTCATTTTTTTTAATCCTATAGTATTTAAAGCATAGAATGTGACACATGTTTTGGATCCAAAACTGTGATACCGTTTGAAAGCTATAGATGTTTTTCAATTAGCCTATCAATCGGACTTTAGTCATAATTCAAATAGAAAATGAATAATAATTATTTATTAAATTCAAAGTATAGCATAATTTATATTGGTGGAAATATGAGAATCTCCTTTAAAAACCCTTTTCGTTTCATCAATTTTTGGGTAAAAAAAAAGTCATTAGCCACATGGGCCATCATATCACTTACATATCACCACTTTTTGGCCCATCATGATCCTGCACACACCCAGATATGATGACATTCTTGCAAGTCAATAAAAATATTAGCACTCTCACACTAGTAGCCTACAACATCAAACAATAGAGTAGTCATATGCTATCAATCCTACAAATGACAACCAAAATACATATAGAGGGACAGTCATCCTTTGTATTAATACAATATCAATACTCACAATCAACAACAATGACTAAAACCATGAACATCATCAATAAAAAAATGCTAGTAACAATAGAAAAGGAGTCCAACCATGAAGCTTAGAATACAAAGCACAAATCCAAGAAAAGCTTCATCTCATGGTCATAGTCATAATATGATAGCACAGGAAATTTATTATGAAAATGACAGTCCTAAATGTCGAAAGACACCATGCAAAGAAAAGATAGATACCCTCAAGTTTTTTGAGCAAAAAAAAGAAAAAATATAAGCCCATAGGTTTAAATCGATGGTTGAGCCCAAAATAGAGCTTTTTGCATATATTATGTTTGTTTATCTTTTTAAAAATGATCTTAGACACCCAAGCTCGACATATTTGTAGAGAAGCAAAGAAAATGAAACCCAGATGGAGAAATGGAAGCCACAACCATTAAAGGTTTTTAAACTTAGAAATTTGTAAATCAAGTTTTCCATGGTGGTGCATAAGGAAGGAGATAGAGAAGAATGCAAGAGAATTTTAGAGTTTGATGCGTCTAAGTCACTAGATGCATATTTATAAACAAAAATGAAAGCATAGACAAGGCATCATACTGTTTGACATAATGCCTCAATGACTTGTTATCTCATAAAATGCAATGACACCAAAATATTAGGGTAAAAGCCAAAACCATCTACAGACAGAGGAGTTTACAAAACCAAAATGAAGACCAAGTTTGAAGAGAAATGCATTAAAATAATAGTGATAGAGACTGTGGTTTTCATCTTTTACCACAGTTAGATAATAATGCAAAATATTCAAAGATTTTCTATGCAAAGGGGATGACTTACTAGAAGCAAGTTTGAGTTCTTTCTCTTGCATGAAAAGATCAGGTACGCCAGTTTCAACCTAAGAGCTCTAGTTTTCGCCTTCAAAAATCCATGATATCTCCAGTCCAAACCCTAATATCTCCATGGCAGTGCCCATTTTTGCTAAGTTTGCTAAGTGTGAAATGGGAAAAATGAAAGCTTGGCCACAAGTCTTTTAGGGTTTTGTTTACCCTAATATGGTCAACCTTTCACTTAAGGCTTTTTTCCTTAATTTTAATAATCTTTTCATTGTTTTAAAATTTGTTCATTAGGTATTCATTATACCTTTTGATATTTTCATGCAAACTTTGAAAATTGTAAATCAAACTCTTTGTTTCCCCCCTTTCTATTGTCTTGCATGTTTTAAGTGAAGATTATGTTGTAAATAATATTAAAGCAATAAATTATAAATTGCTTTAATATATATGTCATACAAGTGCGAAAAATGGAGACAAAAACATCATGCATATTAAAGTAGTTATTTACTAATACTTCAATATTATTTAAATTGCTTACCTTCACTTAAAATCATGCAAAGGATCAAAGAAAAAAGTGGAATTGGAGTTCTAATTTGGAGTTAACTGATCATGCAATTAATGCAACTAAAGATACTTTCATGTGTTTTGGAGTGCAACTAAGGTTCTTTTCTTGCATTTTTGAGATCTCCCTTGGTATAATTGATTGAGAGGAGTTAAGCCTATTTTTGGCTCTTTTCATGCAATTTTTTTTTTTTTGAGGAATAGGCGGCTATCTATATTAATTCAAATATAAAGATACATATTCACAAAAATAGGGTGGGTGGTAGAAAGGCACACCCCAAGAGTCACATGGGAAACACCCAAAAATTTAGCAGGTCACGTGGGCTAAGCCCAGAAGTCCAAAATTGCAAAGATAAAAAAGGCCATTAAGTGGCCAGAGAAGTGCCAATAGAGCCAGGAGGTTCTCTGTCATCCAAATTTTTCCCCCATACATCAGTGGGGTCTGGAATGACATCAGGAGGAGGACCCCAACCATCATCAACATATTTTTTCTCTTTATCTTCTTCCTCGTGTCGGGGTGAGATTGCAAGCGCTAGACACAAGAATGCTTTACCAGTGACTGGCCAACCAGAGCTAGAAGTAGGAGGATCAGCAGAGGGCCACCCAGAACCACTACCACCGCTCCTCAAAGCAGTTTTGACTCCTCTTTTCATGCACTTTTGACTCCTCTATTTGAGGGTTTTCATTTTTTCTCATGGAGAGGATATTTTCACTGTCAGTGCCACCTCCATGCACTCATGATCCATTTTTGAGATGCACTTCAATTATATACAATGTGAGAGAGTTTTAAGTTGTTTGAGCTTAGTTTACAGTATTGGTGGGCCCTATTTTCAAGTAGTTTTGATTTTTCTCATGGATAGCTTTGGAGTTTAGATATTTTGACTTCAGTTATCTCCTCTTGGCTTTTTGATGCCCTTTTGTATATATTGAAAAAATATTTGTCTTTTTTATCAGTTCTTGATGATATTTCCTTTGCATTTCTGCAATGAAGAGATTGATTTTGTAACTCATATTTTGTACAGTATTTTATACAATAGCTTTATAGGTTACTTAGTATTGTTATTTATAGAGGTCCCTTTAGAATATTCATTTTAATTTAGTGTTTTCTTCTCCAATTTCTAGTGTTTTGTTTCTTCTAAATGATTTGATGAAAATTTAATGTGTTTTAAATCTGAAACCTTTAAATTTTTGTCTCATTTCCTAGATGCATGCACACAAAAGAAATTTCTTCATAGGTCATAGATTGTGTTAAGTTTATCTCTTCCCTTAGGTTGTAAAACTCAGTTTCCTTCATAAAGAAAGATTAAACAAGCCTTTTTGTGAAACATTTACATGATTAAGGTGCTCATATTGAACTATGTTAATAGATTCTTGAGAGTATTAGTTGTGAAACAACCTGCAAATAGTTATCATTAGGTGCATCACCAAAGTTTAAATTTTAGTTTATGCATACAATTCAAGCCTTTTTCCCTTTTCCATCAAAATTATAGTTATTTATTAGAAAATCTTATAGGAAGCCGGCCTTTAATCTGGAGGTTTACTTTCAACATAGGTGATCGAGAGGTTGGATGAAACAATCACTGTTTGATGCTCTAGGTCTTGCTTGGAAAACTTCTAGGGTGTTGCACTCCACCACTTGAAACCTACAGGACCTCTCCCTTCTTATGGTCCCTTGGATTCTCCTTGCCAACCCAACTATCAACTTAGATCCTCCTACCAAGACAAGTCTTGGTGCAATCTTGCAACTCTAACCTTAGCCCTTAATCCACCCTAAAGGCTACAATACACCTAAATCTTGAATTTAGCTTTGCATGGGTGTGAAGGTGTTTCTAATGTCTTCAATCCATCCTATATTGGTTCTTGAGGGTCCACCTAACTCCATTTATTATTTGCTCCCACCAAACCCTCATCTAGGCCTAAAAAGGCTACTAGCCCTAGGAGCCCCGATTAGGCCTCCTTCTCTGAGAAAACATGTTAGTTCTCAAAACTTTCCAAAGAACACCCAAATCTTTTCTTTGGATTCCTAGTTCATATGCCCACCTCTCAAGGATTTTTTGGGTCTTGGTTCTCATTTGTCCGTACAACGCCCTAACTTGAAAATGAGCCAAAACTAGGTCTTTTAAGCCCTTTCCTGGCTGCTCTCAAACTGTTAAGTATTCCTCACACCAGATGGATTGATGGAGCTTCCTCCTCCATGCTAAACCTTGGAAAGGCACTTATTTGCCTTCTCCAAAAGATAATTTGTCAAAAATTTGACACCCCTGCAAGTTATGTGCTCTGCACTATAGTCTTTCCTAGCTGGACTATTCCTAGCTAGCCTAGGGTAAGACTTCCATAGCAACCCCTGTGATTTCAAAAACCCTAAACCCTACTATATGTACATCCATGGAGTCTAGTCACTGTTCCCAAAGATTCATACAATTTGTACGGTGGGAAAGTGAACTAATACCCCATTCTTCACAAACTGCCTGGTTCAGACTAGCAACAGTAAGAAAACAAAACTATTTACAAACAATTCTAGAAATTGATTTAGAAAACTATATAAATGCCACACTAAGCTTAAAGATTAAATAATATACATCCTATACAAACTACAATGCCATGTTTAATTCATTAAAGCAACACTTCATAGCAAAAACAGGAAATTCACACTCAATCACAACTATTTTCTTGAATAAAAAAACTTCAACAATATCAAAATGCCTCTAACCTCAATCCAATGCCAAGGCATCCCATAAATAGGTCCCCAAAAATTATTTATCTCTCCCTTGGGCTCTCCTTGGCTGCTTGTAGCTCCAATTGAGCAACATTTTCAAACATTTGCAAGAGTTCCTAAAAATCCAAGACCTCATTTAGAGCTAGAACTTTATGTCACCTATCCTATGGTCAACATGACCTTCATTAGATGATCAACACCCAATCAAAAATTCCAGTAAGGCACAACCAAAAATGAACATGAGTAGATGAAAATTTGGCCTAAACAAATTGCCAAAACATGACCTTCTAGACAATCTAAGGTATCCTAGGGGTGCTCCTGCACCATTCTCCCCCATCTGCACAAACATAAAGGAATGTGGGGAGAGATCAGAGGTAAATCAACACCCTGCTTCTTGAACTGAGTTTCATCCACCGATGTAGCCTCAAATTCTGGTTGGTCCTTCCATTTGATGAGATGTTCCATGTATTCCTTATGTCAGGTAGACTTATTCACCCATGATTCCAAGATCCTCTCTACTTGCAGCTTGTCTTTAGGAGGTAAGGATATGTTACTCACATCCTTCAAAACATCCACACTTTTCTGATCCGAGTCAGTGACTGGTCCTTTATACCTAATCAAATCAGCCACACTAAACACTGGAGAAATGCCTAACTCTGTAGGTAGCTCCACCTTGTAGGAATTCTTTCCATATTTTTCTAACACCTGACACGGTCCCACTCTCTTCATCTTAAACTTGGTTGATGTTCCTTTCTGCAACCTAGATTTGTTGAGATGGACCATGACATAGTCCCCTACTGCAAATTGGAGATCTTTCCTAGACATATCCACCTTATCTTTCAGCTTGTGAGTAGCCTCTGTGATTGTATTTTTCACCTGCTCCTGAATCTCCTTCATGGTCTAAGAGAAATCCTCAGCATGGCCACTCCTATGCTCCATAGCTCCTAAATCTCTAAGTTCACACACATCTCTTGGGTGAATTCCATACACTATTTCAAAAGGACTTTTGCCTGTGGTCTGATTCACACTGTCATTGTAGGCATATTCAGCCTGTGATATGACCAAGTCCCATGTCTATCCATATTCCTTAGTGAGGCACCTTATAAGGTTACCTAACACTCTATTTATCACCTCAGTTTGTCCATCGGTCTGAGGATGGTAGGCTGATCCAAAAGACAATTTAGTACCTAATATGCTCCATAGAGTCTTTCAAAAATGACTCATAAACTTCACATCCCTGTCTGAGACAATGCTCAATGGCAATCCATGGATCCTCACAATCTCTTTGAAGAAGAGATGAGAAATATAGCTAGCATCATGGGTGGTCTTGCAAGGAATAAAAGGACTCATTTTGCTAAACCTATCCACCACCACATAGACACTATCAAACCCTGTCTTAGTCTTAGGAATTCCTACCACAAATTCCATGCTAATACATTCCCATGGACTATTGGGAATGGGTAGAGGTTGATACAAACCTGCATTGTTAGCTCCCCCCTTGGCCTTCATACAAACTACACACTGCTCCACATACCTTCTGACATCCCTTGGCAACTTGGGCCAATAATAGAACCTCTACACTAATTCCAGTGTCTTGTTGATACCAAAATGACCACTAAGACTACCATTGTGCTTCTCCTGGATAAGATTCTCTCTCATTGAACCTTTTGGAACACATAATTGATTTACCTTGAATAGAAGTCCACTCTATAATGTATACTCTGAGAATTGACTATGAAAGTGATTCTCAAAATTAGAACATACCTTATATGCCTTCGAGAAGTCTTCATTTTCTCCATAGAGATCCTTGAAACTCTCTATCCCAATGCTTTGTATTTGTATCTCTTGCACTGTCAGTAACCTCCTACTTAGTGCATCTTCCACCTTGTTCAACTGTCCCTTCTTGTGCTTGATGGTGAATGTGAAGTCTTGGAGGTATTCCATCCATTTCAAATGTCTATTGCTCAAATTCTCTTGTGTGTTGATGTAGCTAAGTTCCTGGTTATCAATAAAAACTACAAACCCTTTAGGTAGGAGATAATGCCTAGACTTTCTAAGTGACTGTACTAGAGCATATAATTCTAGGTCATAGGTAGAATACTTTTTCTTAGCTTCATTGAAATTTTCACTAAAGAAAGCTATAGGTCTGCCTTCCTGGCTTAGTACTCCTCCTACTGCAATTCCACTGGCATCACATTCCACAGTGAATAACTTATCAAAACTAGGTAACAAAAGGATGGGTTGAGTTTCCACTTCTTGTTTCAGTTTCTCAAAACCCTTCTCAACTTCAAGAGTCCATTTGAACTTAGTTTTTAGGCCACCTTTGATTGTATCAAGTACTGGTACACATATGCCACTAAAGTTCCTTATAAACTTCCTATAAAATTGAGCTAACCCATGAAAACTCCTTACCTTTGTCCCTGTGGTTGGTGTAGGACAATTTAGGATAGCTTCCACTTTGCTTGGGTCCATCTTCAATGATCTTTGGGATACTACAAACCCCAAATACACAAGCTCTTGTTTGAAAAATGCACACTTTTCTAGGTTGATTGCTAACCTATCCTCCTGCAATCTTTTAAGAACCAACTCTACATGCTTTAGATTTTCTTCTGATGTCTTGCTAAAGATGAGTATATCATCTAGATATACCACCACAAATAACCTTGTGAAGTCCTTAAGCACTTCATTCATGAGCCTCATGAATGTGCTAGGGGCATTGGAGAGGCCAAATGGCATAACTCTCCACTCATATAACCCATCATTTGTCTTCAAAGTTGTCTTGCACTCATCCCCATCTTTGATTCTAATCTGGTGGTATCCACTCTTGAGATCCAACTTGGTGAAATACTGAGCTCCTCCAAGAAAATCCATCAAATTCTCAATCCTAGTAATAGGGAACCTATATCTAATTGTAATTATATTTATAGCCCTAGAATCAGTGCATAACCTCCACTTACCACCTTTCTTGGTTGCTAAGACCACTGGTACTGCACACAGACTGATGCTCTTCCTAATTAGTCCTTGGTCTAACAACTCCTGCACTTGTCTAGCTACTTCTAAGTTCTAATCTAGTGTAAGCTTCTAAGCTGCTTTGTTTGGTAATGAAGCCCCTAGTATGAATTCAATCTGATGATTGATGGCTCTCTTTGGAGGTAAGGTTGTTGGTGTTTGATCACTGACTATGTCCTTGAACTTCTCAAGCAACTTTAGGACTGCTCCTAGTATGACTATTTTCTTAGTCTTATCTTCGTCCTTGGGTTGCACCATGACCACATATCCTTCCCCTCCTTGTTTTAGTGTGTTGATTAACTCCTTGCCACAACTTAACAAGACACTATGGGTCTTTGACTGTCCTTCTTCCTCATCTGACAGTGACTGCAGTTTAAATGTCTTTCCATCCTTCGTGAATGAGATACTATTCTCCTTTCCATCATAGATGGCTCCTCTATCATACTGCCATGGTCTTCCCAATAGAAGATGGCATGCATCCATGGGAAACACATCACAAATCAACTTGTCCTTGTACCCTCCAATGGAGAACTCCACTGTTTTCTGCTCATTTACAAGAACACTCTGCCCTTTATTCAACCATGTCACCTTGTAAGGACTAGTGTGGGGTATCTTCTCCAATTTTAACTTCCTTACTGCCTCCTCAGAGATAATGTTATCAGTAGACCCTGAATCCACTATAACCTTGCACACCTTTCCAAGTATTTTGCAGCTTGCCCTGAATAAGGCTCTCCTTTGCTTTGGCTCTTCTTTAACTGATTATCTAATTAGAATCCTACTAAACATCAGGTTCTCCCCCATTTCTGACTCAATGTGACTAACCTTTGGTGACTTGATACTCATGGTGCCTTCTTGAGCATATGCTACTCTCTTTTCTGTATTTGATGAAGATGCTTTCTCCAAGCACCTATAAGCTGGATGACCTACTTGACCACAGTTGTAACACTTCAACTAGCAAAGTAGGAGTTACTTCTGCCTACTCCTCTTCCTCTATTTGAACCTCCTTGAGGTCCTCTACCTCTTCCATAGCCTCCTCTAGAAGTTGTTTCACTTCCATGCTCTGTGAGTTTAGAATCTCCCTAACTTCTTTGTTCAGTCCATCTACTTTGGTATCCACCTCTATGTCCTCTTTGATCTCTGCCTTTACCTTTGCTTTTAGAAGCCTGATCTTGTTTCCTCTTACTCCTCTCTTCAATCTTTATAGCCAATTGATAGTATTGGTGCACTTTTTTAGGAATTAGAAGAGTCATCTCCTCTTGAATGTTCCACTTCAAACCATTAAGGTATCTAGCCACCTTAAGATTTTAATCCTCAGATACATTAGACCTCATGCAAAGTTTTTGGAACTCCTCCATATAGGAATTTACATCTTGGTCTCTTTGTCTCAAGCTCTTTATTTTCTTGTGCAACTAAATTTCATAATCATCTGGCATGTATGTTTCTCTCACTTTGGTAACCATTCCCTTCCAAGTAGAAATAGGCTTCTTTCCTTCCTTTTCTCTCTCTGTCTGAATGAACTTCCACCATGTCAAGGTAGAACCTCTCAATCTTGATTTGGCCACCTTTACCTTCTGTGCTTCAGTGATTCCATCACATTCAAAATGGTTTTCCATTCCCTCTATCCAATCCATGACTAGATCAACTTCCATTTTCCCACTAAACAATGGTATTCCTTCAAGTACTTTTCCACTCAAATCCTTCAATTCCTTCAAGAAAGGCTCTTCTTGCAAAATAGGGTCAGGTTTAGGGATCTTTTCTTCCTCTGAAACCTCTTCTTTCTTTGGTACCTTTCCATCCAACTGCACATTACTCATTGCTTGCTCAAGTTGAGCTATTCTTTCCCTCAATAGCCTATTGTATTCCTCCTGTTCTTTGACCTTCTTGGCCAATTATGCATTTGTCACCATGTCAGTAGAACCACTAGACTCAATCTCTGACATATATTATTTTATCCCAAATCTTTTGATGCTCTGATACTAATCTGATAGGGAGGTTGGATGAAACAATCATTGTTTCATGCTCTAGGTCTTGCTTGGAAGACTTCTAGGGTGTTGCACTCCACCACTTGAAAGCTATAGGATCTCTTCCTTCTTAGGTTCCCCTGGTTTCTCCTTTCCAACCCAACTATCAACTTAGATCCTCCTACTAAGACAAGTCTTGGTGCAATCTTGCAACTCTAACCTTAGCCCTTAATCCACCCTAAAGGCTACAATACACCTAAATCTTGAATTTATCTTTGCAGGGGTGTGAAGGTGTTTCTAATGTCTACAATCCATCCTATATTAGTTCTTGAGGGTCCACCTAACTCCATTTATTAGTCGCTTCCACCAAACCCTCATCTAGGCCTAAAAAGGCTATTAGCCCTAGGAGCCCCAATTAGGCCTCCTTCTCCGAGAAAATAGGTTAGTTCTCAAAACTTTCCAAAGCACACCCAAATATTTTCTTGGGATTCCTAGTTCATATGCCCACCTCTCAAGGATTTTTGGGGTCTTGGGTTTCAGTTTTTGGTACAACGCCCTAACTTGAAAATGAGCCAAAACTAGGTCTTTTAAGCCCTTTCCTGGCTGCTCTCAAGCTGTTAAGTATTCCTCACACCAGATGGATTGATGGAGCTTCCTCCTCCATGCTAAACCTTAGCAAGGCACTTATCTACATTCTGCAAAAGATAATTTGTCAAAACTTTGACACCCCTGCAAGTTGTGTGCTATGCACTATAGTCTTTCCTAGCCAGACTCTTCCTGGCTCGCCTAGGGTAAGACTTCCACATCAACTCCTGTGATCTCAAAAACCCTAAACCATACTATATGTACATCCATGGAGTTTAGTCACTTTTCCCAAAGGGCCGTACAATTTGTATGGTGGGAAAGTGAACTATTACCCCATTCTTCACAAACTGCCTAGTTCAGACCAGCAATAGTAAGAAAACAAAACTATTTACAAACAATGCTAGAAATTGATTTAGAAAACTATCTAAATGCCACACTAAGCTTGAAGATTAACTACTCTAAATCCTATACAAACTATAGTTCCATGTTTAATTCATTAAAGCAGCACTTCACAACAAAATAGGAAATTCACACTCAATCACAACTATTTTCTTGAATACAAAAACATCAACAATATCAAAATGCCTCTAACCCCACTCCAATGCCAAGGAATCCCATAAATAGGTCCCCAAAAATAATTTATCTCTCCCTCGGGCTCTCCTTGGCTGCTTGTAGCTCCAATTGAGCAACATTTTCAAACATTTGCAAGAGTTCCTTAAAATCCAAGACCTCATTTAGAGCTGGAACTTTATGTCACCTATCCTATGGTCAACATGACCTTCATTGGATGATCAACACCCAATCAAAAATTCCACTAAGGCACAACCAAAAATAAACATGAGTAGATGAAAAGTTGGCCTAAAAAAATTTCCAAAACATGACCTTCTAGACAATCTAAGGTATCGTGGGGGTGCTCCTGCACCAATAGGGTAACCACAACCTGAAAGTATTCCCATGTGTCATAGGATTGCAAAGCTTTCTTTGCTTTTGTGCATAGGTGCACTCCTGTTGATAACAATTTTTGGCACACCCAGTGGGACTCTGAAGACCACTTCAAAGAAAGAATTCAAAACTTTCAAGCTATTGTTTTTAGAATTAGAACTTTTTACCTATCAGAGGTTATAATTTTTATTTTGCAACTCCATTTTACTTGGTTTTAATTGCAGATTTAGTAGCACATGAGAAGAGTTCAAACAAGAGGAAGTGTTAAACCATTTGAATACCTGCAACTATTGTCACCAAAGAGAAAAGGAAGAACAACATGAAGAAGGTTATGAAGATCAAGATCACATTCAACACCGACATCTCACTCTACACCTCCTAGTCTCGTATTTGCAAGTTCTATTTTTCCAATAGTACATCCTATACTACAAGTACTAAATCTGAAAGTTCAAGTAGCTCTGATGGCCAATGCACATTTTTTTATACCATTTAATGCGGGAAACCCATTGAATTTGGCTCATTATGACATACCAGTAGCTGCACTTAAAAGCTTGCCTATTTTTACTGGTGAAGATCAAACTACACCAATTGAACACATAAGGGACATGGCTTCACTTTATGGAGTTCATCATGTCAAAGAAGAGAATGTGGCATTGAGGCTTTTATCACCTTCATTTAAAGGAAAAATACTCCAGTGGTTCAGAGGATTACCAATGAATTCTTTTACATCATGGGATTACTTGGGAGACAAGTTGAGTAAACAATTTTTTGACAAATCTGATCATCTATCTCTAGTTGAGAAAATGATGACTATTAAGATAGCCCCACAAGAACAAATGACATATTTTAACTTCTGATTCCAAAGAACTTGGAAGAATAGAATCCCAGCCACAGTAAGGTCTACACCAGATCATGCTTTCTTATATTATCTTAAAGCAATTAATAGTGATATTGTACTTTTGATCCAGTCTATGGGAGGAGTAACTCTGCCAGTAGCCTATGAGATAGCTATTAGAGATAATAATAACTTAATACAAGCTAGTAAGATTTCACCCAGGCCTCCTATGCCCTTTTTCCTGGATATTCAACCACTGATACTCATTCAAGTACCTCCTATAGCCTCGTTACCTGCTATTCCAACCTTAGTCTTTCAAACTACTATTCAAAATAGTGTTGTTCCAACAAATTCAAACTTGCAAGAGCTTAGGGGTACCCAATAGCAGATGGATAAATTGCTACAAATAGTAAGAAATGACATAGTATGTCTCAAAAATCAGCAAAACTAGAATTACAGACCTTATCAAGCACCCTTTTAGGAAAATAGACCACCTTATTAGGTTGACTACCAAGGACATAAAAGAAATTTCAATACTATGCCTAGTCATCCATATAATCAGAATGTTGTTAGCTCTTCTAAAGATCTTGTACCTATGTAAAATAACTTGGCACAAGATTATGTGTGGTGCTATCCCTATAATCAGCCTCATAACCAAGCTACTTGTATAAACAGGGTGATTGATCAGGCTCTTATGGTGCAAAGCAGTTTCACCACTTCTGAGAATACATCAAAGGAGAAAAATGATCAACAAGATGATCAAACACAATAGAATGATCTTGATGTTGCCATGATGAACTGGAAAGGTAGTGAATTTTGTGGAGTTAATCATGCACAAGGGCATAATCAATCATCTACCTCCATTATAACCAATACAAGGTCAAAAAAGAGAGTTGTTTACTTGAGACAACAAGTTGTTTCTAGCGAACAACAAGCAAAAGAAGATAAACAACAAGTTGTTCAGCAGAAAAATCAAACTTCTACAACCCAACAGGGGCAAGTTCAACTCAAATTTTATCAAGAAAACAAGTTGTGCCAGCAAAGGAGCAACCAAAAGTTCAATCTTATCCTTTACTAGTACAAACAGAGGCTACTATTCTAAAATTGCAATAAAAGGTAAATTTTCCAACATTTAACATAGTTGATCATATGAAGAAAGCAACCATCAGCTTGTCCATGCTTGATGCATTGCACATACCTATACAAAAGGAATTACTACAGGAAGCATTGGCTAATATTTCAATTTCTGATGAACATGCTAAGGAGCAACCTCATGTGCTTGCAAATAGTTCTGAAAAAAAAAAAAAAAAAAATAGCCAACACAAGAGGTAAAACCACCACCATTTTATGTCATTTTGATTATTGGTGATAGCATAGTGCATAACTGTATGATAGATTTAGGAGCAAGCAGGTCAGTTATACCCAAATAGTTGGTAGATAAGTTAGGACTACAATATGATCCATTGTCAAAAGGGATAGTTCAATTAGATGGAACAACCATTAAGTCTATTGGAGTTATCAAAAGTCTACCCCTTACCTTGCACGCTTGTCCTAACTTTTCAATTCCAAAAGATATATATATATATGTCATTGATCTCCCACCATTCTTTTCCATTTGCCTTTCTAGAGATTTTAAAGTAAAGTTAGGTGGATATTTGTCATCAGATTGGTCACATATGTGTTTCAAGACCAGGTATGGTACTAGAGTGATTGTCAAATTAGAACCATAGTCTAATGACCATATTGAGCCTTATGTTGCAAATCCTATAAATGCAAACCTAGCCATCCATGATCCTTGACCCCAGTGTACCCATTGAAGGAATACTCGAAATAAATTTAGATGAGTGGGTAGTCAAGAATCATGAGGTTGATCCATTTAGCCACATGGATGAGGTAGGTTTTGGAATTTACATGATTCAAAATCCTAATGTGATTATTCCAATTTTGGTCAAAGAGGCAATACGACTAGAACATCAGATTGAGCAACTTTGGAAGCTATATTATGACGGTTCAAGGAGTAAATTAGGTGCTAGTGGAGGAGCCATGCTCATTTCACCTAATGGTGAGAGGTATTTTTCAACACTTCACTTTGCTTTCAGTTGTTCTAACAATACAACTAAGTATGAGGCATTAATTCATGGCCTAGAATGGGCCAGAAAGAAAGGTATCAAATGTCTCCAAGTATTCAATGTCTTAGAGTTGATAGAAAATCAGGTAAGAAACCTAAACGTAACTAAAAATTATTTTTTGAAACTATACAAGCATAGAACTTGGGATTTAATAGAAGAATTCGATGCTTTTAACTTGCTATCTATTCCTAGAAATCTGAATAAGGAGTTAGATAGGCTTGCTGCCATAGGACCACAATATGACATACCAAGTGATATACACAATGTTGAGGTATAGCATAATGTAAAGGTGGTAGTAAGACCATCTGTACCTAATAATAACATTAGTTGGCAGTTTTTTGATAGCAATGAGAAAATAATCAGTTTTTTGATAGAAGAAGTAGAGTTTTCTACTAAAAACCAACAAAAGTTGGAGCAATAATATGAGAATCAGATCTTGCCGTTGAAGTCTAATAATCCGCCCAAGGGATTGGTAACCCTTGAATCAATTTTCAACACTAATGATCAAGTTAGAAAAGATAGGTCCAATATCATAGTGAAAGAAGAACACGATGAACCAATTGAAATATTCAAGGATAAGCTTCTTAAGATTGGAAAATTCTATATCAAAGAAGATCAACAAGCCTTTGTCTTTCTTTTCCAAGAATTATGTGACATATTCGCTTGGAAGTATGGAGATCTGAAGGGTTTTAATCTAGAGTTATCTCAACACACAACTGAGCTAGAACCCAATGCGAAACCAGTAAGATAGAAGCAAAGGCCACTGAATCTCAAACTGAAACACTTTATGAAAATAGAGTTAAACAAGTTGATTGTATTATCTTTCCAATAAAGCATACCTATTGGGTTTCCAACTTGGTGCCTGTTAGGAAGAACAACAAAGAAATAAGACTATGTGTGGATTTCCATTATCTAAACAAAGCTTCACTCAAAGATCACTATCCACTACCTTCAATGGAGCATATATTACAGGTTGTTTTAGGTTTAGAAAAAGGTTTTCATTGCTAAATGGTTATTAGGGGTATAACCAAATTTTGGTTAAAGAGGAAGATCAGTACAAAACAACCTTTACCACCAAGCGGGGTACTATGGCTTACAAAAAGATTCCCTTTGGATTGTCTAATGCAAGGGAAATGTTTCAAAGGAAAATGGATTTGGCCTTACAAGGCCTTATTAATAGGTTTGTTCTTGTATACTTAGATGATATTGTTGTATTTTCAAAGAAAGTTGATGAACACTTTGTGCATTTAAGGAAAATCTTTGAAAGATGCAAAAAGTATGGGGTGTCGCTAAACCCCAAAAAGAGCATTTTTGTAGTTCATGAAGGGAAGCTTCTGGTTCATATTGTTTCAAAGCACGGTATCACCATTGAACAAGAAATAATCATTGCAATTTTAGCTTTACCCCTGCCTACACATAAGAAAGGATTGTAGAGTTTTCTAGGCATGGTTAGCTTTGTTAGGAGATTGATTCCTAACATTGCAGCTTTATTGCAACCACTTACAACCATGTTGAAAAAGAACACTCAGTTCAACTAGATGAAAGAAGGTAAGAATAGTTTTGAACAAATTAAAGAGGAACTTGCAATAGCCCCAACACTTGTAAATCCAAATTTTGATAAAGATTTCATATTATGTGTTTGGAAGTGTTGATACAATTTCATCCATGCTCTATCAGCAAAATGAAGAAGGAATAGAGCAGCCTATGGCCTTCTTTAGTCAAGTTTTTCATGATTATGAAGCTAGATATTCTTTTTTAGAGAAGCATGTTTTAGCTGTAATAAGAATCCTTTAAAAATTTAGGCATATGCTGTCAAATAATAAAATAAAGCTACTGGTCGCTCATCCAACAGTCAAAGATTTTCTGCTCAACAAAGACATTAATGATAAGAGAGCAAGTTGGATCACAAAAGTGATGGAGTACAACATTGAAATTAAAGTTACAAAGCTAGTTAGAAGAAAAGGCCTATGTGAACAACTTACTGGAAATGTAGAAAACAACAAAATAGTTGATCAACAAACTAAAACAGTGCCTACTAATGAAGAACCAGCTGATGTTCTAGTTATAACAACAAATTGGATTCAATAAATGGTACATTATCTCTATACAAGTGACTATCCTGAAGGTTTGGACAAGTCCAAACGAATGTATTACAGGCTTCAAGCCATTCTTTTTTTTGTAATTGATGGAATTTTCTACAAAAGGGATTATAATAATGTTTTTCTTAGATGTGTAGAACCAGAATACATTGAGAAAGTTCTACAATAATTTCATGATGGTACCTCTGGAGGCCACTTTGCACCAAGAATAACAACCTTGAAATAATGAGAAATGGGTATTATTGGCCTAAATTGTTTAAAGATGCTCATGCTTATGTCAGAAAATGTAACAAATGTGCAATGTTTGTAGGAAAAAAAAAGCTTGCAACTCTTCCTTTACAGCCAATTCAAGTAGAACAACCCTTCAACAAGTGGGGACTTGACTTCATTGGTTCCATAAACCCACCTTCAAGTGCTGGGAATAAGTGGATATTAACAACAACAAACTACTTCACAAAGTGGACTAAAGCAGTTGCACTAAAAGATGCAAATGAAGCATTCATCTTGAATTTTTATCAAGACTTGGTTTCTAGGTTTGGTACACTAGATTCAATAATTTCTGATAATGCTTTAGCATTCATAGGTTTAAAATTTTTAGATTGGTTAGTAAAGCATAATATTTATTTGAATACTTCTTCAAATGATTACGCTCAAGGTAATGGACAAGAAGAGTCCACTAACAAGAATTTGATAAAGATCATAAAGAAGACAATCCAGGATAATCAGGGAACCTGGCATGAGAAGCTGAAACTAGCCCTTTGGGCTGATAGGATAACACCCAAAAGAGCAACATGTAATTCACCTTACGTTCTAACATATGGTAAAGAAGCTAAACTTCCTATCTCATTTGAGTTTCCTACATTAAGTATGATAAAGGAACTAGAGTTTCTTGACATAGAACCTATGGAAATTAGGCTTGCACAACTTATGGAGCTTGAATAAACAAGAAAAGAGGCATTAAGAAATTTGGAAATTCATCAAGCTCAAATGAAAAGGACATTTGACAGAAATTTTGTCCTAAGAACTTTTAGAGAGGGATATCTGGTATTTAAATGGGAAAAACTCAAGAATAGACTAGGTAAACATACAAAATTTGATGCCATGTGGGATGGCCCATATATCATTATAGAATGAAAACAACATAATATATTCCAGCTCTCAAAGCTAGATGGTGAGGTATTGCCAATCCCTGTTAACAAAATTCACCTCAAACAGTGTTACTGAAGATCAAAAGTTTGCAAATGTATATAGTAGAGTAGTTTTCTACTTTCAACAAGTTCTCATTGCATAGTAGTTTCATTTCAATTCAGTTTTGTTTTCAATAAGTGCAATTTCTTCACAGTTTTATGACTCTGGCTTAAGTAGAGTTATGATAGTTTACTTTCAGCATTTTGTTTGTTGTATTGTTTCACATAGTTGAGTTATAGAGGTTTTGAGTCATAAAAGGAAAAAAAATGGACTCCACGTCCAATGGATATACAAGGCAACTGATCTGGCATGCTTAGCAGGCAAGCATCCAACAAAAATCACCAAAATATTACCAAAATTTCACCTCAACTCATTTTGGTGGAGCTAGGATTGTTTAATACATTAAGGTGAAAGGTACATTCTTTTTATGTTGATAGTTCATTACAAATGAAGGATTTCAAATAAGATTTAGTTTATTATGCAAAATTCACAACATAGAAAATACATCAAAATTGCATAATATGCTATATTTTATTCATTTTGAAATCAAGGAACATACAATATGGCATAAACATTGATGTTTCATGCTAGGATAGATAAATGAATGCTTAGAAGTCCCACACAAGCCATTAGATTGACTGGTTTACATTGTTAGGAAAAAAGAACTAAGATATTCAACTGAAGATAGAAAGAAAGCATATAATGAAATGTCATATAATTCGTCATTGCCTATTCAATGAGGTGTCAGTGTTCATCTTCATCTTTGTCATCAACTCCCCTCCTATCTTTAGTCCTTCATGCCCTAGGTTTAGGTGTACCTTTAGATTGTTGATGAGTTTTGTTAGAGCTTGGGACATAATGTTTCATCATACATTATCAATAATTGAATAACCTAAACCAATGAACCATCAATCTAATTCAGGTAGATTAAGAATACACAAAGAGGAGTCAGGATCACATCATCGTGTAAAAGATGAAATCACCATAAAAAAAGAACATTGAATTTCATTTTTTTATCTAACAAGTTTTTTTATGTGTAGGTGCAAGTACTGGCTCATCATGATTCAACATTTCAGTAAATGGGAAAAAGTGGGCTCCCACAAGGATCGACCCCAACATAGTACAAAATACATTGTCATAAATGTGATAGTGAACAAGCATACATAAAATGTTTCACTTACATCATGTTTCACATCATTTATTGATTTCATATTTAGCATCATCTTTGTTGTAAACAATCATCATGAAGAATGTACATGCATAGTGGAACAACATAGAAAAACAACGAAGAAGTTCATTTATAGGAACTCAAGCTTCAACAAAATTTCATATAAGGAATAAGAGACATGAATTATTCAACATTTCATCAAGAGGATACTTGCACTTTACAGTGACACTATTTCAATTTATATTTTTGTATTTTTATGGTTCAAACTACAACATTAATGTAATTGCAATCATATTTTTGTTCAGGAGCTTTTCGATAATCAAGGTGCCATAATGGGATTGTTCTTTTTAAGTGTTCTAAGGAATAAATTATGTATCTGTAATGATGATGGCATTCCTAGATAAGAGCAATGACATAGTAAAGTATTGTTCTATGATATGTTGCATTCAAGAGATAGTACATTTAAAAGAAGAACATGGACAATTGGCAACCAAATATACACAATCTATGGCATGATGCAGTGGTTAAAGCACAATACCATGGTAGATATGATGGAATTCTTGCAAGTCAATGAATAGATTAGTAGTCTCATGCTAGTAGCCTACAACATCAAACAATAAAAAGCAGTCATATGCTATCAATCCTACAAATGACATCCAAAATACATATAGAGGGACAGTCATGCTTTGTATCAATAAAATAAATTTCCTCACAGGTCATAGATTGTGTTAAGTTTATCTCTTCTCTTAGGTTGTGAAACTCATTTTCCTTCATAAAGAAATATTAAACAAGCCTTTTTGTGAAATTTTTTTGTGATTAAGGTGCTCAAATTGAACTCTATTAACAGATACCTCAGATTATTAGTTGTGAAACATCCTACAAAGTAGTTATCATTAGGTGCATCACCACATTTTAAATTTTAGTTTATGTATTCAATTCAAGCCTTCTTCCCTTTTCCATCAATATTACAATTATTTATTAGAAAATCTTATAGGAAGCCAACATATAATCTAGAGGTTTACATTCAACATAGGGTACCCACAACCTAAAAGTATTCCCATATGTCACATTATTGCAAAGCATTCTTTGCTTTCACACATGGGTGCACTACTATTGATAACACTACCATAGAAGATACTTGCATAAACAAAAAGGAAGGAAGGTTAATTCTTGCAGAAGGTCTAGTGTTTCCATACCTAAAATGTGTGAGTATTCACATTTTTGGCCTTAAAATTATGTCTTACTCCCCCTCACAAGTGAAAATTTTCATCAACCATTTTACAGTTGTCTTCCATGGCTCATCTATAATATTACTCACAACTCCTTTCTGGCTACCCTTATGCCATAGAATTGTTGGCCGCCTTCCAAGTTCTTCATGAAATGTAGACATCAATTCCTCAAAACCCACATGCCCTTTGTTTATTGGCTCACCTTCAACTAGAATACTAGAGATTTCACAAATAATAACAGGGTTAACTTCAATTACTTCCCCTCTTACCCTAGTAACATTCACATGAAAGTTCATAACAAATTCTTGAACCAAATCAAGTTTGAATCCTTCATCCATTTGTATGAACTCAAGCCACCCTACCTCTCTCAACAATCTCTTTGTTTTAGGATCTAAGATGAAGTTCTTTGGCTCTAAATTTATTTTCTACCCCATTTTTCCTTATACAATTTATTAGAGAAAATGGTGGATGCAACTATTTGATTGAAATGCAAAATGAACGTTTCTTTCCACAACCGCAACACTTTTCAAAAAAATGCACGTCATGTCAAGACATTGGGAATTTACTTCAGCTCATTCCATGTGAACGTTTCACATGTATTAGCTAGTACTTTGAATTATGATTCAGATGGTTGGCGGTGATGCTAACATAAGCATACTTTTTTTGAATTGATATGAAATCTTCTTCATTACATGTATTTATTGCAGTAGTCACCTCAATATCAAATTCTTATGTCTCTGCCAAATTTTGAAATGATTAAGACTTATTTATTATAACATTAATAACTATAGGAAAAGATGTCTATACTCAAAAAATTTATTTAATCTTACATCATATTAACTAAATCAAAAAGGAATATTTCAAAAATAACATCTACAATAAATGTGTACCTTTTTATTAAATGCAAGAGTCAATTGGAGCATGTGAATTAACTCAACTGGAAAAAATTCCAATGAGTTAATAATAAAGAGGTCAAAATTAACAAGAAAATTTGTTACAAGGAACCTTGGGAACATCATAAGTCATTAGGAGTCGTCAAGAGCCATTAGGAGTCATCAGGAGTCATCAAGAGACCATCATTTCTGGTTTTCAGCCATCCTTTTCTTCTTTTCTTTTTTTATCTTTATTTTTTAATTTTTCATTTTATTCTAAGAGATAAACCACCATTTATGGTTTTCAATCTATCTCCTTTATTTAGAAGGTAAACTTCCATTTCTAGTTTTCAATCTACCTTCTTATTCATACCTTTCCAAAAGATTATCTAACAACACATTCTCCTATTGAAGAAATATCTTCCATCTGAAAATGTTCAACTCTATTTTGCAATTCTGCTACAAATTCCTCTTTTGATGTAGGTTTTTGGTATACCTTCAAACAATGGCCATTAACTAATGCGATCCTTCTTTCTCCATATATTGGTATTAGTTGAACAACTCCATTTTGGAAAGATTCATCAATTTCATATGGTCCCAACCTTCTTGTATGAAATTTTCCTCTGAACTCTTGAAATCTAGAGTCAAACAATAGTGCCCAATCTCCCTTCTTGAATTGTCTGGTGACAATATTTTTACCATGCCACTCCTTCCTTTGCTTCTAAATTATTTTTGTATGTTGAAGAGCTCCCATTCTCATCTCATCTAACCAATTCAATTGTAGAATTCTATTATTTTCTGCTTTAGGCAAGTCAATACCAACCTACAATGTTTTTTTCAATGTCTACAATTCAAATTCAATAGTCATTACTGGAGATTTTACAAATACTAATTCATATGGAGAGAATCTAGTAGTTGTCTTCCAGGTTGTATTGTATATATGCCCAGACTACTTCATCTAACCTTTCTTCCCAGTCTATTTTCCTCAATGAAATAGTCTTTGTCAAGACAAATTTTCCAATTCCCAGTTAGTAACCTCTACTTCTCCATTTGCTTGAGGATGATATGGAATTGATTTTTTTTGTGTCATCTGGTATCTTTGCATAAATTCTTCCATCATAGTAGACACAAAATGTGGCCATTGGTCTGAAACTATCTCCCTTGGTGCACCAAATCTTTGCAAAATATTCTTATACAAAAAGTCAACTACTTTGTCTTCTCTTTCTCCAGCTAAAGCTTTCACTTTAGCCCATTTTATGACATAGTCTGTGCAAACTAAGATATATTGTTGTCCTCTGGAAGGTGGATCAACAGGTCCCACAAAATCAATTCCCCATTTCTCAAATGGTCCCAAAGCTATTTGAGGTTGTAATGACATCTCCATTATTGGTGTTGGTCTTCCCATGCATCGACATTCATCACAATATTTAACCAAGAATGAAACATCCTTTGTCATAGATGACCAAAAATAACCAGCTCCTAAGATCTTATGAATAGTTCTAACTACTGAATCATGTCCTTCTTCTGGATCATGATGGAAAGCATGTATGACATCATAAACATCTATTTCAGTAACACATCTATGAAGAACATGATTAGGAAAAAATTTAAATAATAATCCATTTATCCATTGGAACCTAGAACTTTCACGAATTAATTTTCTTTTTTGTTTAGGATTGAAATAATTTTGACACTTCCTTGTTACAAGATAAATCACAAGGTGAGCAAACCATGGTGGATGAATTGATATTATAAATAATTTCTCATCGAGAAGTGTGTCATCTACTGGCTCTTGATCACCCTACAAAAAAAATTTAGAAAGGAAATCAACAACATTATCTTTACTAGGGTTATCTACAATTGTTACATCAAATTATTGCAACAACAGTAGCCATATTATTATTCGTCCACCCACTACAACTTTATTCATCAGATATTTAATAGCAACATAGTCTGTATGAATGAATACCTTGTAAATAGTAATATAATACCTAAATTTATTGATTGCATATATTACTACTAAGAACTCTTTTTTAGTTGTTGTGTAGTTCCTTTTAGCAGGATTCATATTTTTACTAATATAATAGATAGCACGCATTGCTTCATTTTCATATTTTTTTCCTAAAACTACACAAATAGAAAATTTAGATGCATCAGCATGTATATGAAATGGAACTCCCCAAATAGGTCCTTTGATAATTGGAGCAGTAGTTAAGGAATATTTAATTATATCAAACGACTTTTGACAATCATTTGTCCAAAAAAACTCCACATCTTTCTTGAGCAATGTAAATAAAGGTTCAACAATTGTACTAAACCCTTCAATGAATTTTCTATAGTAACCAGCATGTCCAAGAAAACTATGAACTTTAGTTTGACTTGTAGGGATCCAAATATTTTGAATGATTTCAATTTTCTTGGGGTCAACTTTTATCCCCTCTTTTGAGATGTGATGTCCCAGAACAATACCTTATGTCATCATGAGGGAACTTTTTTCTTGATTCAAAGACAATCTAAGATCCTTGCATCTTTGCAACACTTTATTCAAACTCTCAAATGCTTCCTCAAACATTTTTACATGAACTATGAAGTCATCCATATAAATTTCTACACACAAGGTAGTCAAATCTGCAAAAAATTCCGGACCAACTCTCTACAAAGTTGCTAGTGCATTACATAGTCCAAATGGTAATACTATATAAGCATATGTTCCCCAAGGACACATAAAGGTAGTCTTATTCTGGTCTTTAGGAGCCACTTGGATCTAATTATAACCACTGAAGCCATCTAACAAAGATAAATAACTATTGCCAACTAGGTTATCTAGTACTTGATCAATAAATGGAAAAGGAAAATGATATTTTTTAGTGGCTTTGTTTAATTATCTGTAGTCCACACATACACACCATTTTCCATTTTTCTCGAGAACAATAAGCAATGGGGAAACCCATTGAATATCAAATATTGGATAGATAAACCCTACTTTCAACAACTTTTATATTTCTTGTTTTACAATGTCTCATAGAGTAGGGTTGATCCTTCTTTGACCTTGCCTTACTAGATTAACATCTTCAGTATAAATATGATGCATATAAATAGAAGGGTGAATTCCTCTCATGTATTTATATTCACAAGAAAATTCTTCATAATGATTTTCCAAAGTCTCCTTTAATTCCTTTTCTTGGGTAGAAGATAAGGATGAATTAATGAAAAGAGGCTTATCCCCTGCTACTATTTTTTTTTTTTGTCTTATTCTTAGAATTAGATGGATTTCCAAAAAGTGTGTGAATTTTGCTGATGTACTTGATAGTTTTTCTCTTTTTCTTGATAGATCATTTTAGAATTAATATCTTGTTCCTCATATTCTTCAATATGTTCTACCAAGGTAACCATAGCTATTTCTATAACACCATCTCCTTTAGAATCAATATCCTCATCAACCCAAAGTTGAGTATTCAGATGAAATGATGGTTGAGTAGGAGGAAAAAGTGACAATTCCTTCTATTTTTTACCATTATAAATGATCATACTCCCTGGTCTGCAATCTATCAATGTTGTTGTAGTATCCAACCATGGTCTACCTATGATAATTGGATAACTAGAATTCTTCTTTCTAGCCTTAATAACTAAAAATTCAACTAGATAATCACATGTATCAATAGTAACCATAATATCTTCAATAAAAACTTTAGGTTTAGTAGTGGATTGATCTACCAAATATAAAATAGTTGTTGTTGGCTGAACAGTTTTCATACCCAACAATTCAAAAAATTTTGATGTGATAACATTGATAGTTTCTCCTAAATCAATTAGTACATTGGTTATCTCAATCCCTCCAATACTTAAAGTTATCATAGGACTACCAGGATCATTATATTTTTGAGATAGTAATCTTCCTCATAAAACATCAGTGAGTTTAGTGCTTATCTGAATTGTAGGAGGTAATTTATTCTTCCTACCTAGCATTTTCATACAAAGAGATTTAACCAATTGATTTATTTCTGGTATCTCTTTAATACCCTGCAATAATGGTATCTCAATATTAATCTTTTTCAGTTCATGAAGAAGTTGAGAATCTACCACATTCATATAGTTTTGGTTGAAATTTGTCAAGAGCTACTTCTATTTTTAAACATTTAGGTTAAGGTGCTTGCCTAACCTTTTGTTCATCACCAAAGTTTTGATCTTCCTTTGAATACTCTTTTTCTTTCTCACTTTCCTAATCTTTAAAATTTGGTATGAAAGGAACATTTTGGTTCCTTAACTAAATATCATTGGCATATATTACATTCAAAGTAGGAGGATTGGCATCATTACAATTTTTTTCAGGTTTGAAATAGGTTGTGCTAGTAACTGAGATTGGTTTACTTGTTCATTAGGAGGATTAGGAATAGTGACTAATGGAGTTGATTGTCCCCAAGGATGCCTTGGTCCCTTATTTTTCCATGGTTGATTTTTTTTTTGATTTTGCTACCATTGAGGTTGGTTCAGCTGCCACTATGCTTGATTCTACCAAGGATTCATCCACTTAGGTTGACCCTAAAATGTAGGTGGCAGTTGTGCTTTGTAAGGATGAGTCCATTGGTTTGCAATTGGCTAAGAATTTTGATTCCAATTCGATTTAGGACCATATTTCCCTTGATTAGCATTGTATCCTGTATTAAGGGGTCTTTGTCCAACACAGTGAAGTTCTTCCTCTACTCCAGGTTGTTTCTTCAAATGATTCTTAATTCCAAGTAAGAGGTTACAAGAACTTGTTCCATGATTTTTTTCACAAATTTCACAAAGATCAATTTGATTTAACAAACACTCTCTAAAAATATGCTTAACTCTACATTTGGAACAATAAATGGATAAGGGCTCAGTAGTCTTTTTATCTCCTTGCATGTTAAGATGGAGGAGTAAATCAGTTTTCAAATTTGCAATTTCTTCCATTGCTTGAGATACATCAGGAGTAAGTACTTTGTGTCTTTGAGAGTTTCTAGTCCTACTCTAGTCCTAGAGTAGTTTCTACATATCTCAATAATTTCTTCCAAGAAAAGTTTATTGATATCTCCTTTCCCCATAAGATTCAAAGATTCTCTAGATTCATCATCAATTCCTTTCAGAAAAAATGTCTTACTAATCTCATTATCTAAACCATTACCACACATGTTATGCACAAACTGAAATCTATCAACATAATATTTTAGGCTTTCAACTTCTAATTGTCTCATTCGAAACAATTCCTCTTTCCTATCTCTTACTCGATAGTAATCTTGATATTTATCCAAAATTTTAGTTTCCATTTCTTACCAAGTTGAGATTGTTCCTACACCTAAACCCATGAACTAGCATAAATTTGATTCTTCCAATGTAGAAGGAAATAGTTTTAACTTTCAGTTATCAGTTGTATAGTCATAGGTTTGACATAAAACCTTAAACTCAAAGAGAAACTGATTAGGATCCTCTAAAGTTTTTCCTCTAAAGTTAGGTAATACAAAAGGTGAAATGTTTTTCATAGCAGGCTCATCACTCCGTACATTCAAATTAATAGGATAAGTAAAGGTTCTATTATTTGGTGGAGGATCATTTCCTAGTTGATCACCCATTCCTTCTTGATGTTGTTCTCAATTCGCTTGTTGATTTTCAATATGATATTATTGAACTTCTTGTTCTTGATCAAAATTAATATTTCATGGAAGAAATCTTCCTAGAGTGTGTCTAGCCCGTCTCATCCACAATCTAAACTTTCTTCCTTATCAACACTAAGGCTTCAAACTTAAATATCTAGATCTTTTATTTCCTTGACAATGACACCAAAAATGATGTGCAAGGTCATTGATGTTACTTCTTGCATCATTTAATTTATCAATTATCGAACCAGGTGTGTCTTAAAGTTGTATGTGATAATGGTGTTTCTATGAATTGGGGGGTTTTGCACTATAGACAATGGATTTTGGTTGCGGTTTAGCTCTATCATGAGCTATTAGGAGCTTTCAGGAGCTCTCAAGAGCCGATCTTAACAATAGGTTCCTAACTAATTCTAAAGACTTAATCCTAAATTATCTCTTAACTAACAATTGTTCAGACTCCAATAACTCAGTTTAGACTTCACTTGACTTATTTGCAATCGATTCATGGAAGAATTAAGCTAAAAACTAAATTTAATTTTAATCTAAAATTTAGAATTGAAATGTACTTGGAAAGGAATCTATTTACGTATGTAGAAGAAAATCTAATTACATTTGCAAAAAATAAATTTTAACCTATAAAGCAATAATACTAAATTCCATGAAAAAATTCCAAATAAGTTTCGGTTTCATCTTTCCATAATTCATCATTGTCTCTTCCATTAAAACTACTTTCATTTGAAAAAAACTAATGAATTTAATTCCTATGAACAATAATTAAATCTATAGCAAATGAGTGAGTATTAATCTATAGTAATCATAACAAACTATCTTAAGAATACAATGAACTTAATCTAAGAATTGATCGCATTCACTAACAATGATTAAGTAAAGATCAAAATTACTAAATTTTCAATTGGCATGCATTAAACAGAAATCAATTGAATCAAATAACAGAACACAAGGTCACCTCCTTTGGTTGAGTGGGTCCTAATCTTCCTTTGGTGGGACCTTAAACACCAAGATTCAAATCAACTCCTTATTTTCATTCTAATTGGCCAAAATAGGCAAGTAGTACAAAACTGCAGATCATAAACATTACAATACTAAAGAAAAAATATTAAGTAACTCCCAAACTAAAAGTAAGGATGGATATTTATAAGAATATCCACTTATTTGAATACAAAAACTGGCGCAACCCACCAAGATGCAAAGTGGTAAAAACTAAACTTAAATAGAACCAAAAGTTCCATAAAGAAATCTGCCACATGATAATAGCTAAACATGAAGTTCTCAAACTAACTGAAGAAGTCAATTTGGAAACATTCATTAGGAGCAAGATAGATTTCAAGTTTGTTAAACAGGAAATTTAACACATCCACCTCATGAATTCAACACTTAATAAACTGAACAGAATCCTCAAAGATAGGATACAATCAAGACAACAAATGATATCAACTTGCATAACCATTTCATCATTAATCATCATTAAAAATAAAGAAATTTAATGCAAAATATTGTTTCTCATATATACTCCAATTAGTTAAACATAAGGAAAAATCAAGCAAACATTCAAGCATATAGTCCACCACCAACATAGTTAATTAATATATAATAAATTCTTTGAAAACATAAAAAGGATTAATTAAAGTGTCATTTTATGCACTCATCAACTTCATATTCAATTTTTGTGTCAACTTTTTACTCCACAAAGAGGGCTTTAGGTACAAATTTCTCAATGCCTAAAATTGGTGATTTTATTGCTGATCTAATTAGGGAGTAAGATAAACTCATACAAATAAGCACCATAGTTTCCTATAAGTCACATGCACTAATTGTTGAAAGTGGAAAAACTAAGGTGATAAACAAAGGTGAAGAAAGCAACGATAAATAAATACAAGGAGTCTCAAAGTCCAAAAAGAGAAAAATACAGAAAACTATGTGAAAAGTTATTTTTGTAAAAAATTAGGACATATAATGCTTGATTGTATGAGGAAGAAGATCAACAACCTCAATCAAATTATTGAGGAGAATAAAATTGTTAGCTTTGAATCTTCATCATCATTAGACACCAATAAGAAGACAAAAGAGAAATCAAAAGGGCATGTTCTTATAGCTTCCACAAATCACAAAACTGATGCATGGCTTCTTGATTCAGAAGCTTTTCATAATATGGCTTATTCACCATATATGTTCACCTCTAAATACATCTAGTAGACATAGTAGAAATATTGATAGTAGACAACACGTCTTTACATGTATATGGACAAGTAATAGTTGATATTGGTAATGTATACTTCACCAAAGTTCTTTATGTTCTAGCATTGAATAAAAATATTCTCTCGGTCTACTATATAAAAAATAGTGATACAAAGAAGACAATTGGATTTTGGATAAAGAGAACTGTGATAAGGGACTTATTAAGTAGGGTGCAATTGTCATAGTTGGGGAGGAAATTAGTTCTACTTAGCTATATACATTTTCATATTTTGCACTTGATGATTGTGCTTCAAAAATACCTACAACATCCAATGTTGATAGTTACTCTTCTCCATCTTTACCTATTGATTCTAAATAGTATATTGAGGATATCAGTAGTCATCTATGATTGCAAGATTTGTATTTTCTCTTGTTTTTATAAGTGTCTTTTATTTCTCTCTTTTTGGAGGATAGTTTTTCCCACTAGGTTTTCTATATTTCTCCATTTTTATGAGAGATTGCATTGTACATGGGTACCTTACCAAGCCTCATAGCCAGGCCCATTTCTTTTGTACCCACCTAAGCTATGCTTAAGTAGGGGTGTTAGTTTATTTAATTGTATAAACATAGGCTTTTAAGCCTACTTAGCTGGTCATGACACATTGATCAAACTACATATATGTTTGCTTGCTTTTTTTTATCTTAGAGGGTCTGCCTTGTGGGAAAAAGTAATCACCCAAGGGAATGACCCAACTGGGATCAAGCTAAATCCAAGCAACTTCCAATTGGTATATAAGTGTGGGTACTTGAGGAAAGGAAAGTATCACGAGGATTATTCCAATGAGAAGGGAAGAAATGTTCTCTCACCACATAGATAGTCCCCCATGAATGGAATGTCCACATTAAAAACCTTGTTTAGAAAAGACCAAAATCCTTGATCTATTTGTTGGTGCAAGAAAGGTTGTTCTAAATTTGTCCCACGTTTTCATGACTCTTAGTAGACATGAGAAGTATTCCATGGGAGTTTCATGGGTACTGATGCTTGGATGACTTGAGAAGTGTGCATCATGGAGGGGAACCAGTGTGGTCAAGCATTCAATCATCTACTAAGAGTAGGCATAGCTAGATTTATCCAAGTGGCAACTCAACAAATATAGTCTTTCATATCCATAGGATTGTGCATGTTATTGGAATCAAAACACTTTGCTTTATCATAAACATTGGAAAAAAACATTCAACATTATCATCAAATTTCAAACCCTTTAGGAAGAAAATATCCTTGACAAAATTTAAGTGCTATTGCTTGCCCTAGGGATTCTATCCTTAGAGGTTGCTAAGCATTTGAATTTATATCTCAATTTTCTTGCTAGATTCAATAATAGGAAATTTTTTCCTTCATTTCCTTGATTTCCACACAATACACTTTGTGGGATGATAAGAAGTTAAGACATTAGACATCTAGTTTCAAAAGCTAATCAAGAGTTTGTTTGTGGTAAAAATAAGTCACTAAGCAAAGCTACTAAACAATTGAACCCCACACATGTGTCTCAAATGATTTCACACAAAATCAAAATTCAAAAACCAAAGTCAAAAGCTCTTAGTCCAAAATCTCATCAAAAGAATCTCTTAATGCTCTACGAATTTAGACAAAGATTTCTTTTCAACTTTTATAGAAGAGCTTCAAGAAACAATCCCAATTTGTACTCATTTTATTATTGTCAGAATATGAGGCTTTTTCAACAGTTTGAGCATCTTGTTTAGAGTAAAGTGTGTTCTTCAAAACTAAGGTCTTGTAACCAAGAGTCTTTTTATGTACATATAGGATCAAATTCAACCTTCATCCATCTTTCAAACATCAATCAAAATCATATCACCAACAACTCTTGAAAATATTGAAAACATCCTCCATGTTAAACTTTGGGCGAATCATTTGAAACATATTTGAATCATCTTGTTTAATTAGATGTGTGTAGATGAATCCTTCTCCGCATATTTAGTCAAATTATCAAACCTTGTGAACAAGTCTATCCCTTGATAACATCCAACATCTTGGGGTTTAGGAGTTCATTATCCAAAATCAAAATCAAATCGAAAAAAAATCTTCTTTTGTTAGGTGTGTTTAGATGAATCCTTCTTCTCACACTTAGTCAAATTAGCATCTTGTGGAGAAATTTACTCTAGGAAAACATCTAGAACCTCCTAGAGTTTATGAGTTCACTATCCAAATCCAAATCAAATAAATCCCAAATTAGAATCAAACATCAAATCCAATTCCTAAAGTTTAACATCTCCTTCAAGATTTCTCAAGAGTTCCAATCATTCACCAATCATCCATCTCAAACATATTTCACCATCACACATTTTGATCCTCAATCATCCTAGATTTTCTCTTTTGTACCTAAAGTTAGATCATTCAAAAGAATTGGAGTTTCATCTCTTACATTCTTGAAAATTGATCCCTATTTTATGGTGCAAACTAGATCGCAACACAAGGACATGGAGATCAACAAAGAAACATCAACTTTGAGTGACCTAAGTCCAACCAATTCCAAAATAAATCCCATTGGGGAAAGAAATCCCACAATCAATCTTCCACTTCCTCAAGACCATAAAAAAGGACAAGTGGAAGATGTCACAAACAATGCTTTTTGGATGACTCAAGATGAGATCACTTAAATGGTCCAAAATCTTGACAATCATAGAATTGTCAATACAATGATGATGCTCCATCCCTCACAATATATGCTAGAATTAGCAAAACAAGGGGCTAAACTCACTTATGATAATGATGTGAGTACCATTATGGAACAACCTCTTGGGATCATGCCCCCAACATCATTCACACTTCTGATTTCATTCGCACCCCCATTCCAAAGCATCATTCAATCCATCCCACAAATTACATCATCCATTGCTCCAACTCAACCCCTTGTTAACAAGGGGAGTGCATTTCTCAATGCACTACAAACACACCCCCTTGTGAAGAATCAAGATTTGGATGAAAACACCATATTGGGTCAATCCATTCACCAAAATCCATTACATCCATATGTCCCCCTTACCTTTCATGATCACAATGACCCATCATCATCATTTCACGCAACACCTAAAACCTCCCTCCCTATAACTTTGTAGGGAGAAGGAGGGCTATTTGGAACAAGGGGCATATTTGAACCCTCATCTTCATCATTTACCCAAGGGATTATGCCACTTACTTTTCCACCAATTCCACCCTTTCCATTAACATCCACATCACCTCTCAGTTTGGGGCTACCTTTCTTACCACCACTCATTCAAAAAACCCCCCCAATCATCAGTCAAAGCATCATACTAAATCCCCCAAATTTACCATGAACATCACAAAAATAGATGGCAACCATCCCAATAACATAGGCAATCAAAACATCATCCACCATCCCCCAAATACCTAAAAACATGGTCTCTCAAGGACCAGGCATATCAATCACACCATCCACTACACAAATCCTAATCATCAACACAATGTTTCCTCTCATCACAACCATGAACACCATTCTGAATCCACCATCACCACCACCACAATCAAACATAGTAAACCAATACAACACCATGTTGCAAGTAGCTTAACAATCTTCTTACCAAAAAGTGCTTCAACAAATTCAAAATCAACAAGTTGCACAACTAACTACTCAACAAGTCACCCAAGCCACTCAAGTAGCCCAAGCCACATTGCAAGCACAACAAGATGCTCAAGCCCAAGCCTTATTACAACAAATCAAGTTGCTCAAGCTACCCAAGTTGTGCAAGCCGCTCAAGCTACCCAAGCTACACATGTTTCCCAGGCTACATAGGCTGCCCAAAAACTGCAAGATCAGGCTCAAGTGCAAGCTCAAGCTCAAGCCCAATATCAAGCTGAGTAAGCGCAAGTGCAAACTCAATACCAAGCACAATTGCAAGCAACCCAACAATAGATATATCAACAAGCCTTTCAATAGTATCAAGCACAACAAGAAGAAACATTATTAGACCAACAACAAGCATTGTTGGTAAAACAACAACATGACCAACAATAAGCATTGTTGGGGAAACAATAGCATGACCAACAACAAGCATTGTTGGCACACCAAAAAATGTAGGCATATCAACAAAACTTGATCTCGCAACAAATCTTGCAACAAAATCCCACCAATACACCCAACATCTTGCCTATCACTCAAACACTTCAACCAATCCAAAACACATTCACTCCACCCCCTAATCCATAAGATGACGTAACAATGCAAATCAAGTTGCTCTCACAACACGTGCTAGATCTTCAATTAGGGAAAACCACAAACACACCCAACAACTTGTGTCCCTATCTATTTGATAGGAGTCTTGCAATGAAACCATTCCCAAAGGGATTTGAAATCCCTAAATTTGATAAATATCGTGGGATGGGAAACCTTGAAGATCACATTAGGGAATTCCAAGTACATTACATGGAAGTCACATATGATGATACATATCTAATGTGGTTGTTTCCTAGAAGATTGGCTGGCCAAGCCATGGAGTGGTTCTCTCACCTTCCTCCTAGCATCAAAATGTTCTAAGAGATAGTAGACACATTCATAAAAAATTGTGCATTCAATATCAGTATGGATGTTAGTCTAGAGGAACTATCAGCTCTTAAATAAGGTAAAAATGAATCATTTGCTTCCTTCCTACAATGATGGCAATACAAGGCCAATAGGAGAAAAGGGGTCATGCTAGAAGAATAACAAGTTTGCACCATCATTTCCAATCTTGAGGGAACCTTGGCATTACATCTCAAGGTACAAGGTATCACAACGTACGACCAATTAATCTCCAAGGCACTTAACATTGAACGAGCCCTTATTGCACAAGGAGGGACACCCACATATCCTGAACAACAAAACAATCACCCATCTGCCAGCTATAATGACAAACCTTGCACATGGGAGAAAAATAGAAATGTTACCAATGATGGTGTTGTTGACGCCAAAGTTGTCATCAGTGCCCCTCGACAAAACACACTAGCACCCCAAAAACAACCCCAAAATAATAATTAAAATAATTAACAAGCTAACACTATGAATTAGCATCTAAACAATCAAACAGTTAATAATGTGAATGATTAAAGGAGGCCACCCCATAAAAACAAAAAATCCCCCAAGAAGAAGTACACATCCCTTGGGGAACTGGCTAAATCCATCATGAAGAGACGGGTGCAGGAAAAACTCATCACAATTCCCACCAATGATAACTATCAAGAGCCCTTGGTAAAACCATCGTGGTACAATGAAAATCACCTTTATGATTTCCACAAAATCAAGGGAAACACAACTACCAGTTGCATGAGGTTGAAAAAATTGATCCAAGAGCTCATTGACGACAAAATCATAAATATGGAACAACTAGTGGGAAATCAAAATCTCAAGACCTACACAAATTCGATGCCCAACCATAACAACAAAGGGAACAATAACAATGATAAGGGAAAGGGTGCATTAAAAAGTTTGAATCAAGTATACGACCATGTCGTTGTATCCCTAGATGAGTATTGCATTGCTATCACCATCAAAGGATCCCAAGCTAATTGTGGAGTCACCACAAGAGGTGGAAAAGTCACCATCACAGGGTCATCTCAGCTCCTAGAGCACCCACTTCCAACCAAATATTCATTCCTAGTGGCTATAATTTCCTTAAACAATTAAAAAGAACCCCAACACAAATCTCCATCATGGAATTGTTGAAAATCTCACTAACCCACAAAAAGATCCTTGAAGAAGCATTGGCCTCATCTTTCGCCCCCACTGATTTTGATGTCGATCATTTCCAAGCTATGGTCACACACCTCACTACACCTCACTTCCTAAAATTTTTAGAATAGGATCTCCTGACACAACCATATCACAATTACATGCTTCATCTTGAGGCTTACACCCATAAAAACAAGGTCAAGAGGGTCCTGGTAGATGGAGGTGCAAGGTTGAACATATACACCCTTAAATTAATAAAATTTTTGGGCTTCTCCAAAGATGTTGTTGAAAAAGGAAATGTAATAACCATAAGAGCCTATGATGATCAAGAAAGAGTGTCTCAAGGAACAATCCAACTCCCTATTCAAGTAGGGCCGACCATCATGGAAACAACATGTCATGTTCTCAACTTGGAATTGCCTTATAATATTCTCCTAGGGAATCCTTGTATTCATGGGATGTAAGCTGACATGTCCACCTTCCACTAGTGTATAAAGTTTCCATACCAAGGCTAAGAGGTCATTGTCCATGGGGATCTTGAACCCTTTTACTATTGCAAAAATATGGGAGCAAAATATTACAAAATCCCCCAAGTACCTAAGAATGATGAGTGCCCCTCAACTCCATACATTGATCCAACTACTCTCGCCTCCACTTCTATGATAGAGACACCTGCCATCCCCACCATCTCCAATATCAAGGTCATTATCTAGGACAATGGGTGTGGAGATTATGGAATTCCAAAAAATGATTTTGTGGTAGGAGAGTTACCATAATCTCCTAGGTCACGAGGATGACCGTAGTCAAATAATGCTTCCTTATCTCAAACCTTCATAGTAGGCTTCTCCAACTTTAGGAGTTGGGGAGATCTAGGTTAGGAAGTAATAGAAGAGGACCCATCGAACCTCCTATACCAAGATAACAGACCAGCAGCTGATCTTCCTATGGATGATAGCAGTAAATTCTTACAAATGATGCTTTCCATGGGCTATGACAGAAACAAGAGACTTGGAAAAAATGACAACAGACTTCTAGATAAATCTTGGACTCGGATGTACCCCTCCAAAGGTGACCGTACTTGGCAAAGGTTCCTCAGTTAAGAAGGTCAAAATTCCCCCTCAATAATTAGCAGTCGAACTTCATTTACCCGTGTCCATAGGTTGTGTCATAGAAAACTTTACCTTTGACATTTAACTAATGTCTATATTAGTAGTGATGATGAAGATCCCATAACAGACTTACCTATGCTTTTTAAGGATACCGCCCTTCTCATGATTAGTACCTTGAATTTTGAGACTGACGACCATAAAACCCATGAAATAAACCTAGTCTACCCCCAGCTCATCGATGACAACCAATGAGGATTGCCAATTTTGGACACTTTTGAAAACAATGAGGCACTCTTGCAACTCATGGGACTACAGAACATGGTGCCACATGGAGATCACAAGGTTGGGTTTGATATCATTTTCGACGCACAAGATTACTACATGGAGATGATTGAATCCTTTAGTTGAAAAAGCAAAAAATTGAGAATAATCTTAAGGTCTTTGAGTGAAAACCACACTGTGGCACTCTCTGACCCAAAAATAGAAAAAATAAAGGAAATATCCAATGGTGAAAACCTCTCTGAGGAACTTGAGGATGAAGGATTCAATCTTCTTCTTAGTTCTCTACATCAGGAAAAGTTATGGTGTTAGCTGAGAAGTGCAATCCAGTTAACTTGAGAATAGAGGAAACTCCACATATCACATTTTATACTGAATGATTAATGTCAAAAGAACATGAGCTCCTAGCCACCTTCTTAAGAGCTCGAGAAAGGTGAAATTTGCATGGAGCTATGATGACATGTCCAGGCTTGATCCAAAGATTGTGGTCCACCATCTAGTAGTTTACCCCAAAGCAAAGCCTCTCAGACAAAAGCTCAGAAAAATACATCCCTAGATAGCCTTATTGGTTAAAATGGAATTAGAGAAGTTACTTGATGCAAGGTTCATATGACCAATCGACTATCCAAAGTGGGTATCAAATTTGGTACCTATTTCAAAGCTTGATAGGGGCATCTGTATATGCACAGATTTTAGAGACCTGAACAAGGCATGTCCCAAAGATGACATCCCACTTCCCAGCATTGATATGATTGTAGATATTACCATGGGACATGAGATGCTTTCACTAATGGATAGATTCTCCAGGTATAATGAAATCATGATAGCCAAATAAGATCAATACAAAACAACTTTTACTTGTCCATGGGGAACATATTGGTGGAACATGATTTCATTCAGCCTAAAGAATGCTAGAGCAACATATCAAAGGGCCATGACCTTAATATTTCATGACATGATCCATAAGACTTTGGAGGATTATGTCGATGACATATTGGAAAAATCCAGAAATAGACGGGACCACATAGCAACATTAAATTACCATCTTTGATAGACTTGAGGAATATGAGGTCTGCCTTAATCCAAAGAAGTGTGTCTTCATCGCACAATTAGGGAATTTGTTGGGATACATCATGTCCATCAGAGGGATTGAAATAGACCCCGCTAAAGTAAAGGAAATCCTCAAGATGGAGACACCCAATACATTGAAGTAGCTAAGACGCCTACAAGGTAGGGTCTAGTCCATCTGTTGGTTCATAGCTCAACTGGTAGACAATTCAGTCCCATATTCTAACCTACTCCACAAGGGGTAGCATACAAATGGGATGACAAGTGTGATCAGGCCTTTAACAAAATCATAGAGTATTTTCTCACACATCTAGTGCTTATGCCTCCAATCCTAAGAAAGCCTCTAATCCTCTACATATTGACAACAATAGCAGCTCTCAGTGCTCTCCTAGCTTAGCACGATGAAAATGAAATAGAGAGGGCTATCTACTACATTAGTTAGACCATGGTAGGGCATGAATTAAATTATTCCTTCATCGAAAAAGCTTGTCTAGTAGTGGTTTTTTCCTCATAGAAGTTCAGACACTACATGTTAACACACAAAATCAAACTCATTGCCAAGATAACCCACTCTAATACCTACTCTCCAAAGAAATTATCATTGAAAGGATGGCCAAGTGGGTCATGATCCTATCATAATATGACAATGATTACATGGAACATAAGGCCATCAAAGGACAAGCTATTGGAGACCAACTGATAGAAGTGCCAATGTATTTAGAGAATCCACTAATTTTAGAGTTCCCTAATGAATCCATCTTCAACTTGAGCATAGCATACCACTAGAAGTTGTACTTTGATGGTTCCTACACACAAAAAAGATTAGGATCTGGGGTTTTTTTCATCACTCCACAGGGAGATTGTATACCTAAATCATACAAGTTGTCATTCCCTTGCATGAATAACATAGCAGAATATGAGTCTCTAGTCATAGGGCTAAGGATCACAGTGCAGTGGAAAATAATGGCACTTAAGGTATACAAAGACTCACAACTCACAATCAATTAGGTCAATGGTGAGTATCAAACAAAGGATGACAAGTTAACTCCCTACAAAAAACTAGTGGAAAGCCTTAAGGATTTCATCAATATCACCTTTGAGCAACTACCTAGAGAAAATAACAGAGTGAAAGATGCAATGGCTACAATCAGGTCACTTTTGGATGTCTCTCGCAATGTCCTGAGACAAGAATTCCTCGTAGAGCAGCTTCTCATGCCCTCATTCAAGGTACTGGAGTCTAAATTTTTGTGCGAAATCTTTGCTCCTAGTGATCCCTAGTACCATGATATACACTTATATGAGAATAGGAGTCCTCCCAACTGACATAACCTCAAAACTTAAGAAAACCTTTGTCAAGAAAGCATCTTGTTTTGTCATCCTAGGAGATACCCTTTACCGAAGAAGTATTGAGGGAAGCCTATTACATTGCTTAAACACTGAAGAGGCATTGACCTCCTTAACCGAGGTACATAATGACATATATGGTTCACACTTGAGCGGTATGACCTTGGCCAAAAAATTGTTGAGGATGGGGTATTATTGGCCTACTATGGAAAGAGAAGCACATGAATGTGTCATAAGGTGTCTACAATGTCAGCAACATGGGGAACTCATACATGCACCAACTCAAGAGTTCCATCCTATTGTCCACCTTTTCATAGTGAGGGTTTGAACTTGTTGGAAAAATCACCCCCACCTCATCTAGTGGCCACAAATTTATCATTACCGCCATGAAGTACTTCAAAAAGTGGGTGGAATCCATTCCTATGACTTACATTACTGGAAAGCAGATATCAAAGTTCATTCTAAACTATTTAATATTTTTCTACGGTGTCCCACAAGCCATTATCTTAGATAATGGGACACTATACAAAAATCAGGATGTCTATGACCTATGCTACAAATTCAAAATCCAACATCACTTTTCCACTCTGTATTATCCCCAAGGCAATGGCCAAGCATAAGCCACCAATAAAACCATTTTGAAAATCCTCAAAAAGACAGTCAATGACATAGGTTGTGACTGGCATCTACAACTGAATCCTTTGCTATGGGCCTATCACACCAGGATTTTCACACCAATAGGTGCCACCCCATTCTCCCTAGTCTACGGATCAGAAGCCATACTCCCATTTGAGATTGAGCTCCCATCACTGAGAATATAACTGCAAAATCTTATCATAGATGAAGAATATCAGGTATCAAGACTAAATGAGTAGCACATGGATGCCTTAAACCACTTGCAAGTGTACCAGAATTGACTCAAGTGGAGCTATAACAAGAAGATCACGAGTCAAACATTCCAAGTTGGAGAGTTGGTGTTGAAGGAAAATTAGAAGAATGTCCCAAATTCAGATGACAAAGGAAAATTTGAAACCAATTGGTTGGGAACTTTTGTCATCACATCAAGCTACAAGTTAGGGGCATATCAATTATCAACACCAGAAGGTGAGCCTCTGAAGGAGCCCATGAATAGCTCCCGTCTCAAAAAAATTTACACCTAATCTTTCTAGGTGTAAAACCGAAAATACAAAAAAAATTAGAAAATGTCCTAAAGAAATGGTCACCCTGATGAAAACCTGGCAAATAGGCATCTCGGTGACAACAAAAAAAATCAAAAAAGCAAAATATCCAAAAAAATTGGAAAAAAGGATTAAAAACAATAAAAAGAAAAGAATTGTCCTCTAGTGAAAACCACTTTAGTGGCACTTTGGGCAAGTACCTTGGTGAAAACCTAACAAATAGGTGCCTTGTGTAAATAAGCACTTTCCATCCACCAGGATCTTCATGGCTTGTTCTACATCATTTATACATGACACTTCCATCATCCATCCATTACGCTATCTCCGTCCATCAGCCATCCACGTCTGCATCATAGCTTGGTCCTATATTCGTGTCACGATCCCTCCTAGAACTACTCGGTGCCTTCTTAAGGTCAGTTTGTCCTACCTTTATTGGAGTAGTCTATTGCATCATGCTAGGGGCATGTTCTCATCAGATTGGATTTGTGTATGTTCTTGAAATCCCAAAATCAGAAAATCCAAAACATCATAAAATCACAAAAATCCAAAAACATCATAAAATCATAAAATACAAAATCATTCGAAACATATCAAAACCCAAAAAAAGGTCAAAAAGTTAGTCAAAAAGTTGAAAAACATAGTTGTATTATCTAACTACGAGTCTTTGATCTCTAAACATAGGCAAGGATGATATTTGATCTTCCCCCGAGACACTTAGGCCGGTCCTTAAGGAGTCTGTCATAGTAAAACTGGCAATCCATTTGTACATATCTCATCAATAATCAAGTATGTGTTAGTCAAACTATGTGGTCTCTGCATGTATAACATAGGCAAGGCTAATATGTTGATTAGACCTCGAGGCCCCTAGGATAGGTCTTTAGGTTAGTCTCTTGGTTAAAATCTCATAAAATAACCTAAAATTTGGAAAATTTGAAAATCAGAACATTTGAGAAATCTTAAAAATACTAAAAATAGCCTCAAAACATTTCAAAAAACTCCAAAAACATCCAAATATTTTTAAAAAATCCATTTGTCTCATTTCACTTTCACCCACAATAAACATTACTCATAATAAATCATCGTCATCCTCAACCTTTGGTAAAATAGTCAGAAACAAGTGTAGAATGTTAAAAGTAAAAAAAAAATGTCAAAGTCTCAAATCTAGGTCAGTGCGTAAGTTGGTCAACTCTTTGTGTCAATAGCCTATCATACAATCAGTCTGAAATCAATCATCTGATATCATCATGTCCTAGGATGCATCCTTCCTAGAATGGACATGAATATTAGGCATCATTGTAGTTTTAGTCTTGGCTAGTGGTATTGAAGAACATTAGCTTGTTTATTTGCTTTATCTTTGTCTTTTGACTTATCTTTTTGTGCTCATTTTGAGGACCTCTCGATGATGTCCCAAAGGAAGGGATTTAGAGAGAAATAAATGGGACAATGATCATTATCTTTTTTATCTACTACACTTGTTAGATATTGTTGTAATATAACTTGGTTATGTGTGCTTTGCTTGGTTTGTAGGGAGGGTGTTTTAGGTGTCTTGTTGACCACATAGGAAGGCTTGCTTTTGTATGTTTTGGTTTGAGATATTTGAAATATCTGAACTACATTCTGAATAAGGTTCCATATGCTAGGTGTGAACATGGATAC
The DNA here is from genome assembly GCA_007258455.2 of Sequoia sempervirens. Taxonomy (NCBI): domain Eukaryota; kingdom Viridiplantae; phylum Streptophyta; class Pinopsida; order Cupressales; family Cupressaceae; genus Sequoia; species Sequoia sempervirens. Next base: position 62,920,919 of record VDFB02000013.1, on the reverse strand, counting down.
TCCTATATGATTGTCAATTCAAAGTCCATCACACTAGGTGCAACGCCATCCTAGTTTTGTATGCCTTTATGCATCACATCTATCTATTTTATCAAACATAAGGTAATTGGCCCTTTTAAAATCCAAAATCCTTGGTAAGCAAGATCATCATCATCATCATCATCATCATCTTTTGACTTGTTGGAGTCTCTTATTTTTCTTCTATCTTCTTTCCACACTAACATGGTACCATGACAGTTGATCATAAATCATTATCACCATTGCATTCATCCTACATCCATAAACCATCAGCATAATGCATAACATATCATATAGAAATCATTGGTAATATCACATACATTGGCATAATAAACCATACATGTGCATTCATTACATAAGCATAAAAAATACCATCTCATATCATATACCTCATCAAGGCATCCATTGCATAATCATATAGGCATATCATGTACATCATATACATAGGCATTATTAATACCCATCACGTCATATGCATACATCTCATTCATTTACATTATCATAGCATGAGCATCATATAATAACATATACATCATTACATCATCATTAAATACACCATTTCATAGACATCATTAAATGCATCATCGCAGCATATCATGTTCATCATCATAAAATCCATAAATACATCGCCATATCATACATGAGAAAAACAATGAAAAGAAAAATATTGCATCTCATACATTTTATCATCCATTAGGTGCATAATGTAGATTTGTTAGTCTAATAATTTTCATATCATAACATTATCCACATATCATCATAAAAATTGCACAGAAAAGATATTGAGAAATAAATGCATTCATAAATCATTGCATCACATAAGGTAGAATCATTGCATCACATGTAGAACATCACATATAGAAAGTAAAATCCATCCACTATGCATAAATCAAATAGAGAACATCACACATTGAATAAAAATCATCTCATCTCATATATATCATCAAAATAATACTGTCATGTTACAAAATTTGGATCAAGTGTGTATCAAATACATAAAGTACAAATGCCCACGTGGCAATCAAAAATGAGCCCATAGGGCGCGAAAGAATCATGTCTCTGATCAAACAATAAGCTAGCCCTACTGGCTTCCCTCTCCCTCGCCAAGATGTCTCTCTTTATGGTCCTCAGGGGTCTGTATCCTATTTGCTGAGAAAAGTCTAGGACCGCTCAAGGAACAACTTGATGATAATGAACTCTTTAATAATTGGCCTCTCAGACCGCCTCCCTATATGCTTGTAATGAAATTTAACTATGGGAGGAAGAGGTGGACATGCTCTCCAGCTGCTGCCTATGGCCCATCTCTCAAGCTTAAGTTGGTCCCTCTCTATCATCAAGGAAGCAACCTATCCATGTAGCCCTAGGACTTGTGCCTATAACTATTGTAGTTGGGCATCCCTCTGATCAAGTGGTGGTGGAGGTCCCTGATCTCTCTGTGGTGACTGGTCCACCTATCCTACCTCCCCTGGTCCTGATCCTATCTCCCCTGATCATGATTCTACCTTGGCTAATCTGGCTGTGGATCTGGCTATTGATCTTGTAGCCCCCTATCCTAATCTGGCTGTTGGTCTAGCCTGCCTCCATCCCCTCAACCTCCCTAGACCCGGCCTCGTCCTACTCCTCTGCCTTTGGTTCTGCATCATGCCGATGGTGTCCCCGACACTGTTAATTGGAGAGGTGGCCTGAACTAGTCTTTGTATGCCTATATGGTACCTACATCATCCTGACCATGATCATAGGGACATGGCATACCCATTAGATGTCTAAAGGAATCAATGGCCCCCTGTGTTGGAATGTTTCATCCCCACAAAGACTCCCTCGTAGTACGTGCGAATATCACCATATACTAGTCATCGGGTCTATCCTAAGGCTCCCTGAGCTATCTTTGTACTTGACCAGGTAGGTATCGTTCAATTATAGTGTGCTCCCATCCTTGCATCAACTGGTCTTGTCAAGAGAAGAAGAGTTGTTGAGCATCATCATACCAAGTAGGCCATCCAAGATATGGCCGCCATGTGAAGGCTCTCATCTCATCCAAAACTCTCCTCCAGTGAGGAATCCCATGAGGACCTATTTGTGTAAATGAAACACCTCCCATGTACCTCCAGACAACTAGATCTTCTAGGTCCATATCGACAGCTACAACTCTCAGACAAAGCACAATGATGTGCTCCCAAGCCCAGATATGAAGAAGTGTAATGCCAGTCATATGCAAACTCATCCAAATCTCAATACAAAGAGGCTAGAAGTATTGGCCCCCACACAAAGCATACCCATTACCATACCATCAACTCCCAAATGACTCCCCATCCAGGACTGAAATATCAGCCTTACTGATCTGGTGAAAATGAGACCCACTATGATGGTTGCTATAGCCAAGTGAAAGGGTGACATAGTGAGCCTGTAATGCTCCAACTCGATTTGGCCCTCACAAAAGACAATTTGGTCAAGGCCCATCACGTCATAGTAGACATCCCTCCCAAAATCCACATTTTATATCACATGCTCTCCATGGGTGGGTAGTCTAAGTATCCGCCACACGTCCTCTAGTGTGACTATGGCCTCACCCATCAGAAGGTGGAAGGAGGACATCTTGTTGTGCCATCAATCTGCAAGTTCTATCATCATACCCAAGTGATTCATCACTGGTGGTGCATATGCAATGTACCAGAGGCCTATCACCCCCAAGTTCTCATGTAGTATCTCATGCATACCAACTCATCTACCAAGTATGGAGGATCTGCGCTCACGTGAATGAAGAATCTCTACCTCCTCCTACATCAGGAAAGTCACTGTGTTAAGTTTCATAAAAAAAATGTGATCTTGATTTGCCCTGACATATCTGAAACAACATATGCATCATTGTTTGTAGGTGCGGTGCAATTTGAAAGTTCTAAACTGTGTCACTAGGAGCCCTAAGCTCTCAAACTTCATCGCCGTGGTGTAGATTGAGCATGTCCCAGTTTGATCCAAAACCTAAATTTTCAAAGAGGCCCACTGCGACATAGTTCTCACATGCGTTCCAGTTTGGAGTTTGAACCCTAACTCCAAACTGTGATGCAACATCACTATTTGTGACTATGGTGTACTTTGAGGCCGTGCAGTGCTCAAATAAAGTTTGAAGCGGTGCTATATTGGACCACTGGTAAACACATAACTTCCTAAGCTATAAAATGTGCACAAAAATTGAAAAATGAAGTCAAGTCAAGTAGACTCACCGATGGTCCAGTGCCAGGCAGCCTCTGGCGCACTCATACTCAATATGAAATGTGTCATGGAAGTGGTTGTGGCACCATCTCTCGAAGGGGTCAGAGCTCAAAATTGTAGAACCTCAAAGGGCTATGTGTGCAAATGAACTAGAAGTGGCCCCCCGAGGCCTATTTAAGCTTGAAAAGTAGTGTTTTTTTGACCTCGTTTAGCCGTCCAACTAGGGTTTTGGACCCTTGATCCTATTTTCACACAAATGAAGGCCGTTTTGTATCTTTTTTTCTCGTTTTTGCACATTTTTGGCATCTTAGAGCCTTTCTAGTCCTATTGGGCACCTTGTCCTCTTTTTTTGCAAGATCACCCAAAAATTGAAATCTTCATTTGATCTCTCGAGGGGGCAGTATGTTGGCATGTTTCTTCTCACTAGGGCAGTAGTGGAATAGTTTAAAATTAGAAAAATTTTGAATTTTGATCAAGACATTTTTATTCTTTGAACCAATGCAATGGGTACTTTGCTTCAAAGAGGGGAAAAATGTAGACATGGAAAATATACCAACACACTTGATCCGGATTTACTAACATCATTTGGTCCTAAATCATCTTCTTTGCTTGTCATCACTCTTTGTCCCTTAATTAAATAAATCATCACTTATTTGATTAAGTCATTCTCTCTTCTTAATTAAATAAATCAATGATATTTAATTAACCCTCTAGTCTCTATTTAATTAAATAATTCATTGTATTTGATTAAATCTTTAAATTCATCTTATTAAATTAAATAAATTAAACCTTATTTGATTTAATCTAACATCATCCCTCTTTAATTAAATCTAAATCATATTCTTCCTCAACTTTGACTTAAATCAATCCAAAAATCTAAATCAAATAGTCACATCAACTAATCTCCTATTAAATTAATCCAATCCTGATTAATTTAATCCTAATCACCTAAATCCTCTAGATTTTTCCACTTGCACATGAAAATACATTTAATTGATTTATTAAATATTTATTTTCTCTCAACATGGCATCTTTAGGGGAATATTCCTCCAAGTTTGAAAATCTCTCCAAGTGCTTTGTCCTTCCAACAAAGCATTTATCTCCTCTTACATGTCCTTGTGCATTGAGCCAAGTGGCATTTAATTCATTATTTTCTCCTTCCAACATGTCATTTCATGAATTTCAAAAACCACCTAATATCATTTATTGGCACATTGGCCAAAATGTGCTCAACCTTCAACCTCTCACATGTTAACAAGTAGCATTTGGCCATTGTTTGAAAATTAGTCCCACATTCATCCATTTTGCCTCATTCTTCAACATTCTCATCTATAAATAAGAGGCTTTCATTCTCATTTTAGATCCACAACTTAGAGCAAGGCTACTATCTTCACATTTAGAGAAATTTCATCCATTTCCATAGCATTTTCCATTATCATAGCTAGGTTATTACAGATTTTGTCAAGGAATCACATTGTTCTTCATCACCACATGGATCAACCTCCATCAAGATCATCAAGCTTGCAAAGGAGTTGGGAAAGGGTCAATTTCCACATCAAATTGGCACCAATTCCCTCATGGGAGTGTGAACTTGCATGTTTAAATAGGATTTCATTACTTTTCTTGTGTTGTTCTCCATTTTCCTTCCTATTTTGAGAATTGTAGATGAATTTCACGAGGAATCTTAGTTCTAACTTGCATATGGATCTAATATGGTGTTTGTTTTCTATGTTTGTGTAGGTCTATGATTGGGGTTCACAGTTGAAAAACACAATATGATATGAAAGCATGAACTAAGTACGAACAAATGCATAACAAAAAAGAAGAAGGCCAAATCAGAGTGCACCTGGAAGTGTAATGAAGATTCTGGAATATTCTGCATGCTAATAGAGATCACTGAAAATCACCAGTGGGACTCATTCACCATTGATGGAAAATCAGTGCTTCTTCTAATGAAAACTTCTAAGAATGGGTTTTTGAGTGTTAGGATCTAGAATCTGACAAAATATGGATTTCCAACATTAAGGTGGGACTCATTCACCTCTGATGGTGAAACAATCCACTCACAAAATTATGTGAAATCAGGGACCAATCCTATAGTACTAGATCTGAGATTGTTTGCTTATCAGGTTGACAGAATCAAATCTGTAGAAAATGGACATAATGTCTTCTCCAAGCTTTAAATAGGTTGTAGTTTACTTAAAACACTTTGTTAAATTCTTGTCCACTTTTCAACACCTAAATGCTTGTCAAATATGCATACACAAGTCAAACCCTTGTTGAAGAAAATTTGAAGATATGTCAATGGCTGCTCCAAGATACTTGATTGAATGATACAAAGCACTCAAATGCTAATGGAATGCTTAGTGAATGAAAATATTTCTTGAATGTGTTAGGAGTTGTAAAATGAGGAGAAAAACACTTACTTATACACACTTGTACCTTAGTAACCCGATGATACCTCATCACAGGCTGACATAAGGTGATTTTAAATAAAAGCCTGAAAGAAAATTTGAATTATTTTGAATTTAGAGCCAAGAGAGACTCATTCTCCACCTATGGAGAATGGGTCCCAACTTGAACTTGAAAGTGGGTGTCGGGAATTATGTTGCATTTAATGTTGTTTTTTGGGTTTAAATTCAAAAACACACTTAATTAAGCCTTATGAGTGCATAAAGGGGTCAAATAAAGTATAAGAAATGTGTAAATAGTGAAATTAACCCTAGAAAAGCGTGAAATCTTGTTACAAGACTTTACAACACTTCAAAATAGGACTTAATAAGTGATGAAAAAATGATTTTTTGGTGAATTGTAATGAATAGAGCCTAGAAAAGTGTAGAAATGTTTTACAACACTTCAAAAAACTTTCATAAGATGCCATAATTTGAATTTTAAGGACCTAATGTGAATGTTTAAGTCAAATTGCAACATTAAATCAGAGGAAAATGGACCAAGCATCATGAAGAAAGGCCTAAAAGACCATGAAAATGTCAAGGGACCATTTTTCTAGGACACATTACCAAAGTAGGAGCTGCTGATAGGACCTCCTTTATAGCTTCAAAACTATGCTTGGCATCCCTAGTCTAGCTGAAACTTGCATTTTTCTTCAACATGGAAGTTAGTGGTTTCAAGAGATTAGCAATATCCAGAATAAACCTTCTAAAAAAATTAATTCTGCCAAGAAAACTTTGCAGCCCCTTTTTATGGTTGGGTAAGGGAAAATCCAAAATGGCACTTACTCTTTTTGGATCAATGACTATCCCCTATTCTGACACTACATGCCCTAGAATCTTGCCTTCATGGACAATGGAAATGCATTTTTGGGGTTGAGGGATATTACCAAAATCCCTACACATATCAAATACTTGTTTCAAATGTGAAATATGCTCATTTTCATTCTTAGAAAAAAATGTTATATCATCAAGGTAAATGAGCACGAGCTTATAGATCAACCCTTGAAATTCCATGTCAATTACCCTTTGGAAAGTGGCACCAACATTGGACAAGCCAAATGGCATTCTTTTATAGGCCATTATGCCCCATTTCATGGTAAAAGCAATCTTATACTAGTCTTCTTCTTTAACTAAGACTTGGTTATAGCATGAATAACCATGAAGTAATGAGAACCTTTATGAACCAACTACTACTTACAAAATTTTCTCCATAGAGGGTAGCAAATAATGATCTTTTAGTGAGGCTCTGTTGAGGTCTCTAAAGTCTACATAGAGCCTAATCTATCTATTTTTCTTTCTAATTGGGATAAGGTTAGAAACCCTAGATGTATGCTTGATTTGGAAAATGATGCCTCCCTAAACTAGCTTGGTCAATTCTTTTATCATAAGAGGCTCAAGTTTGGGATTTAAAGGCCTCTATTTCTGCCTAACAGGTTTTGCATTTGACTCTAATTCTATGGTATATTGGGAAATTTGGGGATCAAAACCCTTTAAATTTGAATACTCCCATGCAAATACATCTTGAAATTCTTGACAAAGAGCAATAAAAGATTTCTTATCTTCTTGTAAATAGATTGTACCAATTTTAAGGAGTTTACCTTTAAATATCTCAAGCTCTTCATAATGTTCCTCCTTGAATTACATGTTGGTCTTACTCTTTTTGAGTTGATCATCAGTGCTAAAGATAGATTCCAAGGTTACTAGACCCTTGAGCAGCTTCTTAGTTCTCAATTGAATGATTTGATCATCATATTGTTGCTTGAGTTTATCTTGGTTTACCACTAAAAAATCATCCTCTTCTAGAAGGAAACTCAAAACCTATTCACCACTCTCGAAAACTTGCCAGTGAGTGTTATTATCAGGAATAGGAGGTCTAATGACAACCTTGGCATACTGTTGCACCTTTCCTTACTAATATCATTAGGTATTGTTGATCATCAAAGCTTGCGCCTCTCCGATAGTCTTATGGGAAATTTAGTGAGTGGGGGACTATTTTGCACCTCATTGAATACCTCTAGGATTTTTATAGAAATCCAAATCTTCTCAAGGTTTTGGAGAAAAGGGTAGAAGGAAATGTAAACATAAAACATAAAAATGGTTTTGTACCAAAGCTTTTACAACATTTCAAACCCAATCTTTCGTATGAGTTATATAATTAGACATATAATGCCACAACCCTTCATTGTTGGGAAGAGAACAATCAACAAAGGTTAACAAAAAGCATAATGTATACTTTCAAATCTTCCCACAGGAAGTGTTCATTAAGGTCTAATCAAACATAAATATTTCCAATATTACCCTAAAAATGCTCCAAAATCACATAAATTCTCTCTCCTAATACAACACAATATAACAAAACAACAACCCTTCAAAAAAATAGAGAAGTCCACTGAAATAATCTCTTTTTCACAAGTTATTATCCTACCATATAGGCCTACAACATGGAAATCAACAACTTAAACTATTTGAATTTAGCTTGCTTAACACAGTGTTTCATTCATAATGAAAATATAAAGAAGGAAAACTTGATAAAGGCCATACATGCACAGTCTCAAAGATTTCTTCCAAATAGTTTGTGCTTAAATATCAAATTAAATTTAAAATAGAGGTTGGATGCCAATCCAATAATAGTTTAAGCATAAACAATATAACATGCCAGAGAAAAGTAGTTCTACAACTCTACTTTTGAAAATAGTTCTTACAAGTTAAGAAAACTAAAGAAACTTTTCTCAGCAAAGGAAACTAAAAGTTGGAACCAACCCTTTCCTTTTGTCACTGCCTCTCATTTATAGCTGTAGAAAGAGGAAAATGTCACCAAAACTTGAAAGTAATTACTGCCAAGTGTTGGAATTTGATATCACATGATCTAATCGTAGATCTTTAGTTAGATCACAACAATCTTTGCTCATACATTCTTAACTACCGCATTAATGCTCTTTAGATATTTAGCAAAGATAGTTATCTGAAAATGATCAAATCTTAGAAAATAGCCTGGAAAAATTCCAATTGACCAGTCACGTAACCAAATGGCACCAAATCAAAGTTTCCATCCTAAAAACTAAAAAGGGGTAGCAATCTTTGAAAAACTCCCAAAACTGATCACTTTATAAAAGCACAAACTACTTACTGTGAAGAGATGACATGTCAAATAGGTGGAAATTCTCAGACTCATGAATATAGCTCCTTGAGAAAATCCTTGATGAGTTGACACATGTCCCGACTCTCTCTCGAAAGGAACGTGAAAAATGAAAGTTGTAGCCACTATGTGGCCCATTGCACACCTTTCTGACAACTTCACTCGAGCATGAACACATCCAAAGCTAAAAACTTATACAAGCCAAAAATACGAAAATGATGAAGGAAAAAATGCTTCATAGTTTTGGCGACTCATAGGGGGTCTTCGCTTATGGAGGCATGAACCTAGGCCTCTAGTAACTCTTGGAGCTTGAGTAAAGAGAATGTTATTCCTCCTATTCTGCCTTTGTCGGTTGGATGAGAGTACAGATGTGCCTATATGCTTTCTTCAACTCAAAAAATTCTTTGAAAGAAATAAATCCCCATATGGAAGAAACTACCCCAAGGTGATAATAGAGTCGAGAAAGACCAAATCTCTTGCACTCAATATCATTAGTCATGGGTGTCGCACTTGAACATGGGAGTTCTGTAGAAGTTTGAACCTTGTGTCAGATCACATCTATGACATGCTCCACTATCAGCACATCTCCATCTAGTGAAAGAAGAGGACGTATCCCAAAGTAAATTGGGATGTGAAAGTCCTTGATTTCATTGAACCGCATGTTCAACATGGTTTAATAATCCCTACACCTCACTGTGACTTTGTGGCAGTTGGTCATCTCATTTTCTTTAATAGAGGTGGATCTTCAATTGGGAATCTCTGCACTTCTTAGGGCCTTATTAGTGGCAACACATAACTTGGAAATCAAGCTTTGTGATTCCACCATTCGAGGAGCACATATTTGTAGAAATTGATCAGCCATTGGGCCAACCTTCACATTTAATTCCCAAACATCCCTTAAGAATTGAAAAGCAAGCCCGAGAATGGAAACAACAATTATGATATGCTCCCAATGTATAGATATCATCTTCTTCATTATTAGGAGGTTCCTAGATCCTTGTGCAACAACTAGCTCTTGGTCAAACTGAGCCTCTCTTACTTTTACATTTTCCTCCATTTGACTTCTTTCTTTGAGGGAATTTGTCTGTTTTGAGCTCAGGCTTCTAATCTCTTGTTTTGAATTTTTTTCTTCCACCTAAGACTTTTGAAGATCATTATAAGCTTGGGATCGAACACCATCCAACTCTTTTCTCATGTTTTCCTGAGTGTGTCGGTACTCTACATTCATTTGGTGCTCAGTAGCCAACTCACCTTTCAATTTTTCAATTTTAGCATAAAGCTAAACCTGTTCACCTTGAGCTTCTAAGAAACTTAGATGTTTCCCCTTGCTAACCTTGTATTTTCCTTATGCGATCCATCTCGACATCTCTGGCCTAGATCTCGTTTTGTTTCCTATTCACTATTTCCTTCACATTTAATAACTCTACCTTGCTCTTCTTCAATTTTCTCCCCAACCTCTCATAATCCACATATACCATCTTTTATGTTGCCTTAGCTAGGACCAAATTTTTGCATGAGCAAGTTTCATTCAAATCTAGAGCCATGAATCTAATGTCACAGTCCTCCATCTGCATCTTCCCTTTGAGCTTGGACACGAGTGGCTTCATGGTAGTGATTAGCAGAGAGTTCTTCTTTTCATTGAAGCAAGCTCCAATCTTCTTGGTGGTTGGTATTGTGACATTCTTTAATAGTATTTTTTTTTTTGGCCCATCAAGCCTACTCGGTTGCATCAAAATGGTCTTGGAGACTTTGAGGGGTATCAATACTCTATGGTGTAATGGAAGCACTAGGAGAGAGACCAAAAAGGGTGATAGAAGGAGAAACTTCAGATGTATGAGCATGAGGGGAAGCAAAAGGGAGCATTATCATGGAAAAAGGTAGGTTACCAAGTTGAGATTGGGTAGGGGAAAAACTAGTAGGGGTGAAAAGATAAATGGGTGGAAGGAGAGGTTCCTTCCTAGACGCGGATGGACTAGGACTGACATGAAACACACACAAAAATCTCTTTCAATGGGGTCCCTTAATAGGTCAATCAAAGAATCAATAGCAACTAGAGTAGATGATGCTCATTTGACACATGGGGTAGTTTCAAAAGATTTATTAAAAATGGAAGGGAGTGTATTCAAGACTATTACCTTAGGGTCTAAGGACGGAGGATTCCTTTCCATAGGAGGGGGTAGAGGAGTAACCAAAGATGCAGATGTAGGAAGAAGAGAGGGAGAAAAAATTACTTGGGTCATGGTGGTTGGAACATTTTATAGGGAAGAATTTTCTTCTTCTCCTTGGGCTGATGCATTGGGTGCACTTAGATCTTGGACCCATCTTCTTTTTTCATGACCAGAACCAATACATTTTGATCCTTTGGCGGGTGATCCCTTTGAAACTTGGCCTTCGACAACTGTAATGGACCCTCTTCAAGACCATCATGTCCTTTTTCCTTTGCTTTGAGTGATGGCAAAGGATGTGACTTGTGAGTCCCTTTGCTTCGAGTGTCTCCAACTTTCAGATTCCTGAGGATGAGAAACACGACATGGAATTTTCTCCTCTTCAATCTCATGACTGGTCTTTGGATTGCTATTGTTGGAGTCAGCCTCTCGATCATAAATGTCCTCAAAAAAAATTTTGTGTGGCTAAAATTCACTGAGTGGGGCACTAGGGCACTTCATCTCTTGTCGGGATATCCAAAAGTCTACCCTTTTTCTTTTTGACCATCCCATGCACTTCAACTACATGTTGAGGGATTTTCCCATTAGGATGTTCTTTTGATACTTGACTTGTGGCACATAGAAACTCAACCATTTTGGTTGCTTGAGTGGAATGCAAGCCAAGTCAATATACGCCTCTCAATTTTCTTCAGTTGAATTCCTCATCTCAAAATACTCTTGAATCTCATGTTTCAAATTGAAGTGCTTTATCAGGTTGTAGTCCCACTGGTCACAAATAAAAACTAAGCCTAAGAATGTGAGTAGATTTGTGAGCTCACCCTCAGCCTTTTGCTTGTTCAACATTACCTAACTATTGGAAATTGTGAGGGGAAGTCAATATATCTTCTTTTTGTTTCTTTTGGCACCATAGATGTTGTCGGCAAAGGTTACCTAACAACATGCATCCAACATGAAAAATATTTCCATTAAAAATCTAGGGAGTCAGAAAGGTTCCCTGGAAAAACCATGAAATCTGATAAATGTAAAATCCTCTTCCAGAAAATAATCCATTGGGGTTGGAAAAATTTCCATCCATTGTGTGACCTCAAGAGAGAAATTAACCATAGGACGTGGAAACAAATCTTGGAGCACTGGCCTTAGAAAATGATCTACAAACCAATAATGATCCCTTGTTTTTGAAACTACATGGGTCCATATAGAAACCGGCTAAAAATAGCCTCTTACATCCAATGTAGACACTGGTATATTTTTCTCTAGCCACTTAGAATTCTGATGCAAAACTAAATGAGCCAAAAAAGAAGAATACCTAAATTTAGACTTAGTGTTGTAATTTTTCAATTGCTCTAGCATGTTTCCAGCTATCACCTTAATAAAATTATAATATCTCTGGTTCTTTTCCCTTTTGATCACAAAATCCAGGCCCAACTGAAAAGGACAGACTTCCTCATCATTGTCAAGGCCGAAAACCCAGGCCAACATTGAGAACACAAACTGTGTGTCTTTCTTGAATTTTTTGCATGAAAGAGGAAAAGAAAGATGACCTTTCTCTAGCCTTTCCTTTGCCTTGTCCTCATAAAAAATTATTTTCTTGGCCATTTCTTCCTCGAAGATGTCCATTTTTTCTTCATCAAAATGTTCAGTACCCTAGGTCATAGGGATACACAACATATCTCGTATGGCCTCAACAAAAATGGTAAATTTGATCCTGCTACCCTCAATGTCTTTTGTCCTTTTATTGAATCTTTTGGAACATGTGTCAACCAAATCTAGGCATGGGTGTATGATAGGTAGTATAAATTGTGGAAAACCATAATTCTAGATCCAAAATGTGAAACCCTCAGATAGTTCATGCTCCACCATTCTTTGAAACACACCCTCCCTAAAATTTTTAGGGTTAGCTAAAAACTTGGGGTGGAAAACATTGTTGGTGATATCTGGCAATGCCTCTCTTGGGATGCATCTATTTGGTTGCACCTTTTTAAATAATTTGAATGGTCCCTCCTCAAGTGTTGGAGCATTAGTGAATGAGTTCTACCCAAAAGTATCGATGTAACTAGGCCTTCTACTTGTGGCTATGACTTTTCTACTAGAGATTGATGGCTCTGCCATGGCTATATCAAGAAGTTGAAAAGAGTTCATTAATGAAAACAACCACTTTTCTTTTGCTTGTTGGAAAAATATAATTTTGAGTGCAATTAATTTCCTTGCTCGTAAATGTTGTTAAGGCAATTTCATTACCGTTGGTCCATTAAATAATACCACTAAGGTGATACGTGTGGATTTGAGATCTGCACCCCTTGGGAATATCAAAAATGTCGTGAGAATAGAATTTGTACATTCTCTCTGTCACCTCTTTCATAAATAAACTCATTGCATTGGAAGACATGCTTTTTTCTATGAGAAACATGCTGAAGTGATGCAAGGTACCTTTGAAAAGACATGCCCATTAATTTTTCAAAACTTAGCGCATTAATCCATGTCTTTTCACATAAGTAGGCTGGCTGATGTTGATGATAGAAAATGATACATGTTAACAATCGACATACAAGAGAAATTACTCCCAATGCCTATGTTTATTTCTTAAGACCTCCTACCAGATCCTTTGTATGATTTATCTAGCTTCCTCTATTTTTCTTTAATATTTTCCCATTTTTGTCCAGCCAAAATGGACCTTCTATTGGTTGGGGTTGTTGGCTTATCTTTTCTATATATAGCTATGCCACTTTATGCAATATTCATTAAAAAATATAGCCTTTTAAGTTTAGCAAGATTTTTGTTGTCTCCCATTCCACCACAATTCATTACTTTCTCAAAATTTCAGCTGGCTTAGGCACTCCTATTCAGATTCTCCCATGAAGGCCACAATACTACTTTGTGGGAGAGGTCACTAGTGATAGAATTAAGTGCTTGGTGAAGAGGTGTGACTACCTTTCCTTGGTTGCTTTCAAGTGGGTAGTTGGCCAAGACTTCATTGACAACAAGAACCAGATCTGGAGCAACTACAACATTCTTTCCTACTTCGCTACCTCCTTACTCAACCTGGAAGGGCTTGGTGAGGATAGTGCAAGTGGCTATCCTTGGCGTAGGCATCCCGAGCACCATGGATCTCCATAGGCACATAGAATTTAGGATAGATGTACCTTGTTTTCCCTTCCTTTCTAAATTTTGCACCCTGGACCTTGAGATGCATCACTCGTCTTCTCAACCAATGGCCACCTATCTGCTATAGGATTAAGGTGTGGAGTTTCTTTTGGGACTCGCCTAGAGGAAGCACTTTGAGCTTCTTGTGTAGAGCCGCAAAAACTAGGCCTTTGGTCTACATTGTGTGGAGCTCACGTGTGTTGTGTGTTTAGCCCCTTTTTTGGGTCCTGACATAGAGGAAGAAGAAGAACCTGATGACAAGCCCTTTTGGCTTCCTAGACAATGGCTAGAGGCTTTTTTTTACTATTTTTTTCACGTAGCCTCCTTTTTTCATCTTCTTTCTTTGTAACCTTTTTTGGGTTTGCTTGAGAAAGCCTTGTGTTTAAATCTAAGCCTCATACTTTGTATTACATTGTAAAATTTTGATGAATATAGTATAATACAAAATTTTCACTTCTTCTATGTTATTCTAAATGGCTTATTGTCAAAATTATTATGTATTTAATTTTTTTAAATACATATGGTACATAATTGTTAATTTTTTTAAAGAACTATGCATTTTAATGGAATAACTTCAAATAAATACCATTCACCGGTATATCTAAAGTGTTTCCTTTTGTTAGAATCACAATTCATAGCTCAAAAACAATGAAGCAATTTTTTTTACATACAAAATTTCAAGAAATAACTATTTCAATTATAATAGTAATCATGATTACATTCTTCCATCATAAGATAAATGAAATATTTTCATTCTAATAAAGTACAAAGGAAAAGTACAAAAGTAAGGGTTAAGAAGTCCTCATCTAATTTGGCGTCTTCCAAGACTCAACTTGCCATCTAAAAAGGAGAGGAAACATCATCTGAGTGCTTTTCCACCATCCACAGACTTGTATAGTCCCCTATCCACACCTTCCTAACTAGAAGGGGCCCCTTTCTTTCCTGTGAAAGGTGATGTTGGAAAATCCCTCTAATAGCCATCTGAGCACTAGTGGTGTAACCATACCTAACTAGCTCTACCTGACTACTAAGGATTCCTTCCTACTAAGCCGACAATTCTGGCTAGTTAGATATTTGGGTTGCATGTGAGTATTAGGTATAGTCAATGGAACCTGCACCTACTATGGCCATATCTTGTACTATTGTACTACTCACCCAACCTACTCGAATTGGAAAAGATCTTCTAAACTAGGGCTTATGAGAGATTATTTCTCTGTCACTTACTCTGGTCTAGACACTTATCCTAGGGAAATACTCATGTCCCACTTAAGGCTCAATTACCCTTCCCACACTTCTTGGCTACCTTCCATGTGTGACTGGTGTACCCGAGGCTAGGGTTACCACAAAAGGAATGCATACCTTTTTGGCTAACTGCCATACACTACTAGTATATGAGATACTAGGGTTTGATATTAAAAGGTGCTCTTATCAGAGTAAAAATAAAGTCTCATTCTTGCAAGATATAAAGATTCTTTTAAAGGAAAATGGAGACCAACCCCAGTGCTACAACACCTAACACTAGTTATGCACAATACCAATCCATGAAAGGTTACTCACTACTTAAATGTTTGCAAATAAAACTAAACCTCTCACAGTTCTTTATATATATATATATATATATATATATATATATATATATATATCTTCCCTGTTAAGGACTCTCTTTTCTTTAGCACCAACTAGTTGATAAGAATCTTTAACAATACATTCATTAATTAAGTCCAATCTAACTCCACCTGAGTTTATGCTACAACAATTACAGTTGTTTTCTTTCATAAAGATTGAGAACCCTTCTCCATTATTGTCCACCTACATTCAAGTTGTCATGAGGCATTTCATTTGTGCTTGATCAATATCAGTGTTTATTAAATTTCACCTGAGAACCCTATTAGCTGTTTACCATAACTACAATCAATTATTCAGGTAACTGTATTTTGTTTCAAGATATTATTTATTTTTGTTTTCCAACACTACTATAAAACATACAATGCCTCAAGAAAAACAACAATCTTTCCTCCATCCACAGTGTAAATACTACTTACTATGTACCCAAGCCAAAGTAATAAAAGATAAGCAACAAAGGAACTAAGAATGGGTTCACTGTTCAGTAATATAGAGTCTCCACAACATGGAACGTCTAACTGGAAAGAGGAATAACATGCAGATAAAAATAAATATTCCTTCTAACTCTAGAGTCATACAATGACAACTAATAAGCCAAATAATGTATGAATTAACATCTATCGCATATAGAAGATAACATTATCTTTGCTCAATGAAAGAGCTTAAAGCAAGATGTGCTTGTATATTGAAGATTTAGAGCACAAATTCACTACTAAGGATTGTTGGAAGAAAAACACAGTTGAGGTGTGTAGCTTGTCTCCACCACCACTACTATGGTCATCCTCCTTTCAGCTTATATTCAGAATCCTTGCTTACTTTCGGCTCTATTCTTAGATGTAACTCCAACCTATGAATTTTTTCCTTTAGTGATCACCCATATTTCTTTCTTTCTCCCTCTGTTTTCCTCCACTCTTTATTTTTTTGTTCTTTCCCTTTTTTTTTCAATGATCTCCCAAAATCTCCTTTCTTTCCTTTCCCTCGGCAATTATCCCCCAGTTGGTTATCGAATTGCACCAAATCCTCCCACTCCATATGCCAACGGCCCAAAACTCCACTCATTGCATTTTTTTGGCCTCCACAAGATCACGTCCCGAAGAAGTTAATGGTCTCCTCTAGCTCGACCATGTCCTTTTCAAAAATATGGCCTCCATACTCAGGAATTTAGGGTCTTCATCAAAGATAATTATGTCAATCCTCAGGAAATCAATCTTTTTTGAAGAGAATTTAGAATCAAAGGATTATTATCCATCTAAAGTAATTACGGCTTACCAATTTTGCAGCAAGAGGATCCTATAATATTAATATAAACTAGTTTCCCAAAGTTCCCATATATAATTAATTCATCTTCGAATAAGGTAAGGAACTAATTAAGTTTATTTATATCAATAACTTTATGCTTATAATACCTCCAAAATATTCTTACAACCCAAGATTTTCATAAGGATAAATAGTAAAATAATAAATAAATAATTAACACTATATTATATATGTATATTAATTTATATATATATATATATCATCAGACATGATTCACACCTAGTAGGTGATGAAAATACAACAATGAATCCAAATACCAAAGTTAGGTAAGATTCTATGGTTGAAACATGATAGGGTAGCTTACAAAACCCTAATACCACAGAAGACGAGACCGCCTCATAGAAACACTCTAAAGACTTAAATCAACAAGGCACAATTACTCACTCCTAGGGTTTTCAAGATCCCATGACCAACCCTAACTCAAATGGTGACTCCAAGGTTCTTACAACATTACCTCTCTACTCAGATGATACTTTCCCACTCCTAAGTATTGTGGAATGACTATCCTACATCCAACTCCAACAAACGAAGAAGGATTAGTTTGTCATCTTGATAATGGTCAATGCAGTTTTCTATCTACTCAATTACTGCAAAATTAAAAAAAAAAATTCTAGGGCTTCAACATATCTTATTCATCCTGAATAGATCATAACACATTTTCCACTACAATATCAAAACATAATCATAAAATTTCCACGAATCATGCAGTAATAGCTCAACATTTCATCATTCATCATCCATAAAGAAAGAAAGTAACAATATTTATAAGGCCACTAGGGTGGGATTTAACATCTCTCCCCCCTTAAGAGTCATCATCCTCGATGATATTGATTTCATATACAAACATGATATTAACATAAAGAGCCTAAAAAGGAAGCTCATAATCCTCTAAAAGATGAGGAAATATCTACTTAATATCCTGGAGATCATCCCAGGTGGCACCATCCTCGGTGTACTGGTCCCATTGGACCTTGCATTGGATTACTTCTCAATTACATAAGAAGATCTTACACATCTCGAGTACTCTGCTAGGCTTGATTGACACCACTCTTGGGTCTTGCACGAGTAAAGCATTGAAGTTAATTACATGGTTACTACTAGGTATATACTTCTTTAAATAGGAGACATGAAAAAAATTATGCATTTTAGATAGGGCTGGTGGTAGAGCAATCTGATAGGCCATAGGATTGATTTCCTCCAATACTTCAAACAGTCCAACATATCTTCTTTGGTGGATTTCCCAAATTTAATAGCACTCTTTTGGGGTTTAACCCTTAACAACACCTTGTCACCAATGTCAAAACATCTTGGCGTTCTCTTAGCATCTGCATAGATTTTCTGCCTGGCATTTGCTTCGACCAACCTTTTTCTGATCACTCTGATATGTTCTTCCATTTCTAAGAGCATTTTAGGGCCAAGGCTAATCCTATCTTCTAGCTTGCCCCAACTTATAGGAGTGCAGAACTTGTGCCCATATAACACCTCCAATGGTGTCATCTTGATGGTGGAATGATAGGTGTTATTGGAAGAAAACTTGAAAAGTGGAAGATAATCTTCCCATTTGTACTGTGTGTCCATGTAGTAAACTCTCAGGAGGTCTTGTAGTACCTGATTCACCCTTTCCGTCTGACCATCTGTCTGCTGGTGATATGCAAAGCTTATGTTTAATTGGGTCCTAAGAGAAGCAAAGAGTGTTTTCCAATATCTAGAGGTGATCCTGGCATCCCTATCTGACATGATTTCTTCTAGAACCTTGTGCAACCTAAAGATCCCTTGCACAAATTTCCTTGCTTTTGCGGGTGCTCCATCGGTTAGGTTTCCTGGAATAAAATGTGCAACCTTGGTGATCTTGTCCACTACCACCAAGATTGAATTATGTTTGTTTCTGGACATCGTAAGCCCTTGCAAAAAATCCATGCTGATCACCTGCCACTTCCATCTAGGAACTTCATGAGGGTATAATAAGCTTGTTGGGTGAAGGTGTTCTGCCTTAACTCTTTGGCACTCTAAACATTCTACCACATATTTTTCAGCATCTTTCTTCATCCCCTTCTAGAAGTACAATGGTCGTATATCTGCCATAAGTTTAGTCACCCTTGGATGTTTGGAATAGGGTGCATTATGAATTTCATTAAGGAACAACTTCCTTAACTCCCCAGAGGTTGGAAAATACATTCTTCCCTTGAACCTGAGTACCCCATCAGCATCGAATTGGAACCCATCATACCTATTTTCTTGAGGATTCTTTAGTAGGGCTTGCTTAACCTGATGATAAAATTCATCTTCCTAAGAGGATTGGAGGACTCGATCCTGAAGATTCATATGGACCGATAACATGGAGGTTATATGTCTCCTCCTACTAAGAGCATCTGCTAATCAATTTTCTTCCCCTTTGATGTAGCTGATCTCAAAGTCGTAGTCTAAGATTAACTCAAGCCACCTTCTTTTCCGAGAATTAAGATTGGGTTGAGTGAATAGATATTGTAACCCTCAATGATTGGACCTCAACTCGAAGGGTTTTCCTAGTAAGTAATGTCTCTAGACTTGTAACACATGTACAATTGCATCCAGTTCAAGGTCATGTGGGGCATAGTTTTGCTCATAATTCTTCAATTTTTGAGACTCATACACAATGACCTTTCCATCTTGCATGAGTACGACACCTAATCCTTCTCTCAAGGCATTTGTGGTGAATACAAAATTCCCTTCAAGATCTGGTACTTGAAGAATCAGAGCTGATGTTCAAAACCTTAAATGCTTCTTGACATTTGTTTGTCCACACAAACCTTTTTCCCTTATGTTGAAGAGATGTAATATGGCATGCAATCCAAGAGAAATTAGCCATAAATTTCCTATAATATCCGGCCAACCCCATAAAAATTTGGACCTCTTGCACTTTTTTTGGCTCCGGCCATTCCAAAATGGCCTTAATTTTAGCTGGGTCAATTGCAATACCCTTAGAAGAGATAATGTGCCCCAAGTACTACACTTCCTTCTATAAAATGAGCATTTAAACAACTTGCAATACAATTTATTTTCTCTGTCTTTGTAGCACAAAGTGTAGATGATGAAGGTGTTCCTCCTCGTTTTTGGAATAAATTACAATATCATCCAAAAACACCAAAACAAACTTATCCAGACAGTCTTGAAACACACTATTCATCAAACTCATAAAGGCATCTGGGGCATTTGTTAGCCCAAAGGGTAAGACTATAAATTCATAATGCCTATATCATGCTCTAAAAGTTGTTTTATGGAAATCTTCCTCTTTCAGTTTCAACTGATGATATCCAAACTCGAGATCACTCTTGGAAAACATTGTTGCCCCTCGCACCTAATAAAAAAGGTCATCAATACATGGTAAGGGGAATCTATTCTTGATAGTTAGCTTATTGAGCATATAGTAATCAATGCATAACCTCAGGGTACCATCCTTCTTTTTAACAAAAATAACTAGTGCCCCCCAAGGTGAGACACTGGATCGGATTAAACCCTTTTCAAGGAGTTCCTACAACTAATTTTTCAATTCCAACAATTCAGTAGTAGTCATACGATAAGGTGCTTTGGATATAGGTTTAGCCCCATGTTGTATATCAATGGTGAAATTGAATTCCCTTCTAAGTGGAAAACCAGGTAGCTCCTCAAGAAATACATCTATAAATTCCTTAAGGTAGTGGTATTTTACCCATTCAGAATCTTTTCTTTTTGAAACTTTCTCACAACCCTCCATTACAGTTTTTTGTGATTTGAAAAACCTGAAATCATCAAAGAAGATTGCCTCTTGGGTTTCACTAGGTTCTAATACCTCTTCCATATTAACTGCAAAAAATCAACATCCCTTATGTTTGGCCTTTTTAATTGCATTGTAGATATTTCCCTTGTTTTAATTGGTCGTTCGATCCCCTGAATGAATGCTTTATGACCCTGGTCATCTAAACACTCCATCATTTTTGATAAATAATCAACCTGAGCTCTATGTCTCCAAAGCCAATTGATTCCTAGGATAACATCATAAGAACCTAGGGGATATACATAAAGATTCACCTCCATAGAGAAGCTGGGCAATTCAATTTGGGCCTCAAATAAGCATTGCTCTACCTGAGCCTTGGACTGATTGGAATATTCCACAAACCAAATGTTTTGCATATATAACCCACCCTTCTAGATATTTTATTCAATACTCTAGGTGAAACAGAACATTTTGTAGCTCTTGTATCAATTAAGATTGTTACTAGGGTTCCAAATAGCTTACCTGGGGTCTCAATTGGCATGATTTAAAATTCAACATGTTGGTTGTCAACTACTGCATGTATGCATTGTTGGAACACGGTTTCGGTAGGGCATTGGTTAGCATAATCATCCCCACCACATGTAAAACAACCTCTAGGTGGACCCCTTCTCTCAGAGGTCCTTTTGACATCCTAATTTTTCTTATTATTGTTACCCTAGTTATTTCCAACCTTTTTGTCCCTACGATCCTGAACTTTTTGATATTTATGCCCTCTATCACTTTTGTGCTTCCCTTCCTACTTATATACTTCCTTCTTGAATGGCTTTAGATTTGTACCCTATTTACCTTTCTTCTTCTTTTCCCTATCTGTGGCCATAGACTATAATCTTTGTTCCTGTTTGATGGCCTTTTCATAGGCTTGATCCATAGTAGTTGGACCCAAAAGATCCACCTATCCCCCAATCTGGGGTTTCAGCCCAAGGATGAACCTTTGCACCCAAAGGTATTGATATCCATGATATTGTCATACATATTTTAGAATTCTAATAAACCTCTCCAAATATTGATTAACCGAGAGATCTCCCTGAGTGAAGTGGTTGAACTACATTAGCTTCTGGTCATAGAATAGTTGTGGAAGCCATCTCTATCTAAATATAGACACAAACTCTATCCATGCTAGCCCCTTTACCCTAGGTACTAATTCTAGCTTCTTAATTGTCTACTAGGTGGACACTTCTCCAAATAATTGATAGGATCCCCATAGTGCCTTTTTATCCTCCATATAATCCTTGATTTCAAAATACTTCTCCATTTCAACAAGTCATGCTTTGGCAGCATTTCCTGAATCTACCCCATTGAATTTTAGGGGTATTACCTTCCTCATATCTCAGGATAACTCTAATGCCATCCTATCTTTTTTGAGATTACAGGTTCCTCCACCAACTATCTTGTCTTCTTGCTCACTAGGAATGGATTCCTCATCATGGATTTTTGTATCTCCCCATCTTGAGGGTTCCTTTCTGTCTCTTTCAAATTCCAAATGAGTCACTCTAGCCATTGTGTCTTGCAACAGTGCAAGTAACTGGTCAATTTTATTCTTGAGATTGCTAGAAAACTGGCCCACTTCTCATCTCCCTTGAGGGTTACAACGTGTTTTCATTGTTAATGATTATCCCCTTCTTGTAGTTTCAATTAAAAGTTGCATTAGTTAAAAGTACAACCTAATTTGATTGCACATACATTTAAATTTGATAACAAGGTTTAATTACATTAAATGGATAACCCCTTATCATTAAAGTTTTAAAATTGCTGATCCAAAATACACACAAGTATTCATTAAGCTATAATCACTCAAGTATTTATTTCATTAAGCAACATTGCATACAGTTTTATTCATCTGCCCTTTGGCATACATAGATAGGATAAATTTTTTTCTTGATCAGGGGGTCAGAGGGGTGTAGTCCTCTGACTCATAAGAATTTATTATAACAATCTCAGGGGTTGGGCATACATGAAGGTGCTCCCCCTCATTTATAGGTCTTTTATTTGGATTATTGCAGCTATTTTCAGTTGATATTCATGGAGTTGGAGGCAATCTCTTGTCCAAATCTACTTGGACATTGGTTGTTTCTTTTTTATACCATTTAATTTCAGCTTTCACAGCTCGAATTCTCTCCACCGTACGGGAGAGGGTCTCATTGTCCCATAGCCAACCCTCACCTTCAAAATTTTTCCCTTCCACAGTTTTAGTCAGGGCTTCATGTTCCTTCTTACATTGTAGGTAATGAGCATTCCCTGCGATGGACTTTCACACGGTCTGCTTAATGCATACAATGTCTGGTACAAGATTTCACATGTTAGTCTCATAAGCAAAAGAAATTCATTGCATAGTTGACTCCTAGGCCCTATTGTGCAACTGTGCTCTGATACCACATGTTAGAATCACAATCTATAGAACAAAAATAATGAAGCAATTTTTTTTTACATACAACATTTCAAGAAATAACTATTTCAATTATAACAATAATCATGATTACATTCTTCCATAAGAAGATAAATGAACTATTTTCATTACAATAAAGTACAAAGGAAAAGTACAAGAGTAAGGGTTAAGAAGTCCTCAACTAATTTGGCATCTTCCAAGACTCAACTTGCCATCTGAAAAGGAGGGGAAATGTCATCTGAGTGCTTTTCCACCATCCATGGACTTGTATAGTCCCCTATGCACACCTTCCTAACTGGAAGGGGTCCCTTCCCTTTTTGCGAAAGGTATGTTTGAAAATCCCTCTAATACCCATTTGAGCTCTGGTGGTGTAACCCTACCTAACTAAGGATTCCATCCTTCTAAGCCAACAATTCTGGCTAGTTAGGTATCTGGGTTGCATATGAGTATTAGGTGTAGTCGGTGGCACTTGCACCTACTATGGCCATAGCTTGTACTACTGTAATACTCACCCACCCTTCTCAACTTGGAAAAGCTTTTCTAAACTAGGGCTTCTGGGAGATTATTTCTCTATCACTTACTCTGGTTTGGACACATGTCCTAGGGCAATAATCATGTCCCACTTAAGGCTCAATTACCCTTCACACACTTCTTGGCTACCTACGATGTGTGACTGATGTACCTGAGGCTAGGGTAACCATAAAAGGAATGCATACCATTTTGGCTAATAGCCATCCACTACTAGTAAATGAGATACTAGGGTTTGATATTAAAAGGTGCTCTTATTAGAGTAACAATAAAGTCTCATTCTTGCAAGATATAAAGAGTCTTTTAAAGGAAAATGCAGACCAATCCTAGTGCTCCTACAACACCTAACACTAGTTATGTGCAACACTAATCCATGAATGGTTA
Organism: Sequoia sempervirens; assembly: GCA_007258455.2. Taxonomy (NCBI): domain Eukaryota; kingdom Viridiplantae; phylum Streptophyta; class Pinopsida; order Cupressales; family Cupressaceae; genus Sequoia; species Sequoia sempervirens. The sequence goes on along the minus strand of VDFB02000013.1, from coordinate 62,896,774 downwards.
CTCACTTCTGAAATGTCTACAATAAAACTGAACCTCTCACAGTTCTTTATATATATATATATATATATATATATATATATATATATATATATATATATATATATATATATATATCTTTCCTCTTAAGGACTCTCTTTTCTTCAACACCAACTAGTTTATAAGAATCTTTAATAATATAGTCATTAATTATGTCCAATCTAACTCCACTTGATTTTATGCTACAACAGCTACAGTTCATTTCTTTCATAAAGATTAAGAACCCTTCCCCATTACTGGCCACCTACATTCAAGTTCTCATGAGGCATTTCGGTTGTGCTTGATCAATATCAGTGTTTTTTAAATTTCACCTGAGAACCCTGTTAGCTATTTACCATAACTACATTCAATTCACTGTATTGTGTTTCAAGATATTATTTATCTTTGTTTTCCAACACTACTATACAAAAGATAATGAATCGGCAAAAACAACAATCTTTCCTCCAACTACGCTATAAATACTGCTTACCATGTACCCAAGCCAAAGTAATAAAAGATAGGCAATAAAGGAACTAAGAATGGGTTCACTGTTCAGTAATCTAGAGTCTCCACAACGTGGAACGTCTAACTCGAAAGATGAATAACATGCAGATAAAATGAAAATATTCCTCCTAGCTCTAGACTAATACAATGACAACTAATAAGATAGATAATGCATGAATTAACATCTATTGCATATAGAAGATAACATTCTCTTTGCTCAATTGAAGAGCTTAAAGCAAGATGTGCATGTATATTGAAGAATTGAAGCATGAATTCACTACTGAGGATTGTTGGAAGCAAAACATAGTTGAGGTGTGTAGCTCATCTCCACCACCACTACTAAGGTCATTCTCCTTTCAATTTATATTCAGAATCCTTGCTTACTTTCGACTCTATTCTTAGTCATAACTCCAACATGTGAATTTTTTCCTTCAATGATCACTCGTGTTTCTTTCCTTCTTTCTCTATTTTCCTCCACTCTTTCTTTTTATGTTCTTCCCCTTTTTTCCCCAATGATCTCCCAAAATATCCTTTCTTTCCTTTTCCCTCAACGGTTATCCCCCAGTTGGTTATCGAATTGTACTAAATCCTCCCACTCCATACACCAACAGCCTAGAACTCCACTCGTTACATTTTTTTGGCCTCCACAATATCATGTCCCATAGAAGTTAATGGCCTCCTCCAGCTTGACCACATCCTTTTCAAAACTATGGCCTCCATACTCAGGAATTTAGGACCTTCATAAGAGATAATCACATCCATCCTTAGGAAATCAATATTTTTTGAAGAGAATTTAGATTTAAGGATTATTATCTATCTCAAATAATTATGGCTTCACCAATTCCACAGTAAGAGGATCCTATAATATTAAAATAAACTAGTTTCCCAAAGTTCCTATATACATTTAATTAATCTTGAAATAAGGTAAGGAACTAATTACTTTTATTTATATCAATAACTTTATGCTTATAATACCTCCAAAATATTATAACATCCCAAGATTCTCATAAACAAAAATAGTAAAATAATAAATAAATAAATTGATAATTACATAAATAATTAACGTTATATTTATATATATGTATATTAATTTTTATATATAAATATGTATTTAAATATACATATCATCAAACTTGATTCACACCTAGTAGGTGATGACAATACAACAACGAATCCAAATACCAAAGTTAGGTAAGATTCTATGGCTGAAACATGATAGGGTTGCTTACAAGACCCTAATGCCATTGATGACAAGACCGCCTCCTAGAAACATTGGAAAGACTTAAATCAACAAGGCACAATTACTCACTCCTAGGGTTTTCAACATCCCATGACCAACGCTAAATTAGATGTTGACTCTAGGGTTCTTACAACATTACCTTTGTACTTAGATGATACTTCTCCACTCTTTAGGATCGCGGAACGACTATCCTGCATCTAACTCCAACAAACAAAGAAGGATTAGTCTATCATCTCGATAATGGTCAATACATTTTTCTATCTACTCAATTACTGCAAAATTAAACTTTTTCATTATAGGGCATCAACATATCTTATTCATCTTGAATAGATCATAGTACATTTTCCACTACAATATCATAACATAATTAGAAAATTTCCATAGATCATGCATTAATAGCTCAACATTTCATCATTCATCATCCATAAAGTAGGAAAGTAAAAGTGTTTATAAGGCCACTAGGGTGGGATGCAACATCTCTCCCCCCTTAAGAGTCATCATCCTCGATGATATTGAGTTCATATACAAACATGATATTAACATAAAGTGTCTAAAAAGGAAGCTCATAATCATCTAAAAGATGAGGAAATCTCTACTTAATATCCTGTAGATCCTCTAGGTGGCACTGTCCTCAGTGTACTAGTCCCACTGGACCTTACATTGGATTACTTCTCGATTATGTAAGCAAATCTTACACATCTTGAGTACTCTACTACGCTCGATCAACACCACTTCTGGGTCCTACATCTATAAAGCATTCCAGTTAATTACATGGTTACTACCGGGTATATAAATTTTTAAATAAGAGACATGAGAAAAATTATGCATTCTAGATAGGGTTGGCGATAGAGAATTCCAATAGGCCACAGGATTGATTTCCTCCAATACTTCAAATGGTCCAAAATATCTTAGCACTAATTTAGTGGATTTCCTAAATTTAATAGCACTCTTTTGGGGTTTAACCCTTAACAACACCTTGTCACCAATGTCAAATCATCTCAACGTTCTCTTAGCATCTGCATAGCCTTTCTTCCTATCATTTTCTTTAGACAACCTTTTTTGATCACTCTAATCTATTCTTCCATTTCTGAGAGCATTTCAGGGTCAAGGCTAATCCTATCTTCTATCCTGTCCCAGCTTATAGGAGTGCAGCACTTGTGCCCATATAACACCTCCAATGGTGCCATCTTAATGGCAGAATGATAGGTGTTATTGTACCAAAAATCAAGAAGCGGAAGATAATCTTCCCATTTGCATTGTTGGTCCATGTAGCAAACTCTCAGGTCTTCTAGTACATGATTCACCCTTTCCATCTGACCATATGTCTCCGAGTGATATGCAAAGCTTATGTTTAACTGATTCCAAAGGGAAGCAAAGAGTGTTTTCCAAAATCTAGAGGTCATCTTGGCATCCCTATTTGATATGATCTTTTTTGTAACCTCATGCAACTTGAAGATCTCTTGCACAAATTTCCTTGCTAGTGTAGGTGCTCCATTGATTAGGTTTCCTGGAATAAAATGTGCAACCTTGGTGAGCTTGTCCACTACCACCATGATTGAATTATGTTTGTTTCTAGACATCGGAAGCCCTTGCAAAAAATTCCATGCTAATCACCTTCCACTTCCATCCAAGAACTTCATGAAGGTATAATAAGCCTGTTGGGTGAAGGTGTTCTACCTTAACTCTTTGGCACTCTAAACATTTTGCCACATATTTTGTAGCTTCTTTCTTCATCCCCTTCCAGAAGTACAATGGTCATATATCTACCACAAGTTTAGTCACCCCTAGATGCCTGAAATAGGGTCCATTATGAATCTTATGAAGGACCAGCTTCCTTAACTCCCCAAGGGCTAGAATATACATTCTTCCCTTGAACTTGAGTACCCCATCAACATCCAACTAGAACCCATCATACCTATGGTCTTGAGGATTCTTCAGTAGGGATTTCTTAACCTTATGATAAAATTAATCTTCCTTAGAGGATAGGAGGACTTGATCCTAAAGATTTGACATATGGACCGATAACATGGAGGTTATATGTCTCCTCCTACTAAGAGCATTTGCTACTCAATTTTCTTTCCCTTTGATGTAGTTGATCTCAAAGTCATAGTCTGAGATTAACTCAAGCCACCTTCTTTTCTAAGCATTAAGATTGGGTTGAGTGAATAGATTTTGTAACCCTCAATGGTCGGACCTCAACTCGAAGGGTTTTCCCAGTAAGTAATGTCTCCAAAATTGTAATGCATGTACAATTGTAGCCAGTTCAAGATCATGTAGGGTATAGTTTTGTTCATAATTCTTCAATTTCTGAGACTCATATGCAATGAAATTTTTGTCTTGCATGAGTACGCCACCTAATCCTTCTCCTAAGGCATCTTTGGTGACTACAAAATTCCCTTCAAGATCTGGTACTTGAAGAATCAGAGCTAATGTCAACTTTTCCTTCAAAACCTCAAATGCTTCTTGACATTTGTCTGCCCACACAAACCTTTTCCCCTTATGCTGAAGAGATGTAATAGGGCATGCAATATAGGAGAAATGAGCCAAAAATTCCCTATAATATCTAGCCAACCCCATAAAACTTCAAACCTCTTGCACATTTTTCAGCTCCAGCCATTCCACAATGGCCTTGATTTTAGCTGGGTCAACTACAATACCCTTAGCGGAGATAATGTGCCCCAAGTACTACACTGCATTCTAGAAAAATGAGAATTTAGACAACTTGCCATATAGTTTATTTTCTCTTAGTATTTTTATCACAAAGCATAGATGATGAAGGTGCTCCTCCTCATTTTTGGAATAAATAAGAATATCATCCAAAAACACCAAAATGAACTCATCCAAACAGTCTTGAAACACATTGTTCATTAAATTCATAAAGGCGAATGGGGTGTTTCCTAGCCCAAAGGGTAAGACTATAAATTCATAATGCCCATATCTTGTTCTAAAAGCCATTTTATGGATATCTTCCTCTTTCAGTCTCAACTGACGATATCCGAACTGGAGATAAATCTTGGAAAACACTGCTTCCCCTCACATCTGATAAAAAAGGTCATCAATACATGGTAAGGGGTATCTATTCTTGATAGTTACCTTATTGAGCATACGGTAACCAATGCATAACCTCAAGGTACCGTCCTTTTTAACAAAAATAACCGGCTTCCCCCAAGGTGAGACACTAGGTTAGATTAAACCCTTTTGACGGAGTTCTTGCAACTAAGATTTCAATTCCAACAATTCAATAGTAGTCATATGATAAGGTGCTTTGGATATAGGTTCAACCCCAGGTTGTATATCAATGGTGAAATTGAATGCCCTTCTGAGTGGAAAACCAGGTAACTCCTTAGGACATACATATGTAAATTCCTTAAGGTAGGGGTATTTTCCCATTTAGAATCTTTTCTTTTTGAAACTTTTTTCACAACCCTCCATTACAGTTTTTTGTGATTTGAAAAACATCAAATCATCAAAGAATATTTCCTCCTAGGTTTCACTAGGTTCTACTACCTCCTCCATCTTAACCACAAAAACTTGACAACCCTTACGTCTTGCCCTTTTTAATTGCATTGTAGATATTTTCCTTATTTTAATTGGTCATTCAATCCCCTGAATAAATGCTTTATGACCCTGGTCATCTAAACACATCACTATTTTTGAAAACCAATCAACTTGAGCTCGGTGTCTCCAAAGCCAATTGATTCCTAGGATAACATCATAAGCACCTAGGGGAGCTATATAAAGATTCACCTCCATGGAGAAGCTGGGAAATTCAATTTGGGCCTCAAACAAGCATTGCTCTACCTGAGCCTTGGACTGATTGGCATATTCCATAGACCAAGTGTCTTGCATATAACCTACCCTTCTAGATATTTTATTCAATACTCTAGGTGAAACAAAATGTTCTGCAGCTCCTGTATCAATTAAGATTGTTACTAGGGTTCCAAATAGCTTACTTGGGGTCTCAATTAACATGATTTAAAATTTAGCCTATTGGTTGTCAACTACTGCATGGATGCATTGTTGGAACATAGTTTTCTAAGGAGGTAAGGAGATCCCTCAGGGAGATGGCCCAACTATCTTTGTAGGGAATTGGTTAATGTAATGGTCCCCACCACATTTAAAACAACCTCCAAGTGGACCCTTTCTCTCAGAGGTCCTTCTAACATCTTGTTTTTCTTATTATTGTTACCCTGCCTATTTCCAACCTTCCTATCTCTACAATCCCAACCTTTCTAATCTTTATGCCCTCTATCACTTTTTTGTTGACCCTCCTACACTTCGGAGACATCTCTTGAATCTACCCTATTGAATTTCGGGGGTATTGCCTTCCTCATATCCCAGGATAACTCTAATGCCATCCTATCTTTTTTCAAGATTATGGGTTCCTCCACCAACTATCTCATCCTCTTGCCCACTAGGAATGGATTCTTCACAATGGATTTCTATATCTCCCCCTCTTGAGGGTTCCTTTCTAGCTCTTTCAGATTCCAAATGAGTCACTCTAGCTCTCGTGTCTTGCAATAGTGCAAGTAACTGGTCAATTTCATTCTTGAGATTTTCAGAAGACTGGCCCACTTCTCATCTCCCTTTAGGGTTACTACATGTTCACATTGTTAATGATTATCTAATTCCTGTAGTTTCAATTAAAATTTGTGTTAGTTTAAAGTTCAACCTCATTTGATTACACATACGTTTAAATTTCATAACAAGTTTCAATTGTATTAAATGGATAACCCCTTACTATTAAAGTTTTAAAATTTATGTCCAAAATACACACAAGTATACATTAAGCCATAAACACTCAAGTATTTATTTCATTAAGCAACATTGCATACAGTTCTTTTCATCTGCCCAATGGCATACATAGATAGGATAAAAGTTTCTCTTGATTAGGGGGTCAGAGGGGTATAGTCCTCTGACTCATCAAAACTTATTATAATAATCTCGGGGGGTGGGCACACATGCAGGTGTTCCCCTTCATTTCTAGGTCTTTTAGTTGGATTATTATAGTTGTTTTCACTTGATATTCATTGAGTTGGAGACAATCTTTTGTCCAAATCTTCTTGGACACTGGCTGCTCCTTTTTTAGACCATTTAATTTCAACTTTCACATCCCGAATTCTCTCCATCGCATGGGAGAGGGTCTGATTGTCTCATAGCCAACCCTCACCTTTGAAATTTTTCCCTTCCATAGTTTTAGTCATGGCTTCCTATTCCTTCTTACATTGCAGTTAATGAGTGTTCCCTACGATGGACTTTCGCGTGATATACTTAATGTGTACCATGTCTGGTACAAGATGTCACATCTTAGTCTCATAAGCACAAATTTTTCATTGAATAGTGGACTCCTAGGACCTAGTGTGCAAACGTGCTCTAATACCACATGTTAGAATCACCATTTATAGCACAAAAACAATCAAGAATTTTTTTTTCTTTTTTTTGCTACAACATTTCAAGAAATAACTATTTCAGTTATAACAATAATCATGATTACATTCTTCCATCATAAGATAAATGAACTAATTTTGTTACAATAAAGTAAAAAGAAAAAGTACAAGAGTAAGGGTTAAGAAGTCTTCATCTGATTTGGCATCTTCCAAGACTTGGCTTGCCATCTAAAAATGAGGGGAAGCATCATTTGAGTGCTTTTCTACTATCCACAGACTTGTATAGTCCCCCGCACAAACCTTCCTAACTGGAAGGGGGCCCTTCCCTTCTTGCAAAAGGTGATGTGGGAAAATCCCTTTAATATACATCTTAGTTCTGGTGGTGTAACTCTACCTAACTAGCTCTACCTGACTACTAAGGATTCTTTCCTACTAAGCCGACAATTCTGGCTAGTTTGATATCTTGGTTGCGTGTGAGTATTAGGTTTAGTTAGTGGCACCTGAACCTACTCTGGCCATAGCATGTACTATTGTACTACTCACCCATCCTGCTCGACTTGGAAAAGCTCTTCTAAACTAGGGATTTTGGCAGATTATTTATCTGTCACTTACTCTGGTCTTGACACCTGTCCTAGGGAAATACTCATGTCCCACTTAAGGCTCAATTACCCTTCACACACTTCTTGGCTTCCTACCATGTATGACCGATGTACCTAAGGCTAGGGTTACCACAAAAGGAATGCATACCTTTTTGGCTAACTGCTATACACTACTAGTATATGAGATACTAGGGTTTGATATTAAAAGGTGCTCTTATCAGAGTAACAATAAAGTCTTAGTCTTGCAAGATATAGTCTTTTAAAGGAAAATTTAGACCATTCCTAGTGCTCCTACAACACATAATGTTACTAGTTATGCACAACACTAATCCATGAAACGTTACTCACTGCTCAAATGTATGCAATAAAATTGAACCTCTCATAGTTCTTTATATATATCTTTCCTACTAAGGACTCTCTTTTCATCAACACCAACTAGTTGATAAGAATATTTAACAATACAGTCATTAATTAAGTGCAATCTAACTCCACCTAAGTTTATGCTACAATAGTTACAGTTCATTTCTTTCACAAAGATTAAGAACCCTTCCCCATTATTGGCCACCTACATTCAAGTTGTCATGAGGCATTTCAATTGTGCTTGATCAATATAAGTGTTTATTAAATTTTGCTTGAGAACCCTGTTAGTTATTTACCATAACTACATTCAGTTATTCAATTCATTGTATTTTGTTTCAAGATATTCTTTATCTTTATTTTCCAACACTACTGTACAACAGATAATGACTCAAGGAAAACAACAATTTTTCCTGCAACTGTAGTGTAAATATTGCTTACCATGTACCCAAGTGAAAGTAATAAAAGATAAGCAACAAAGGAACTAAGAATGGGTTCACTATTTAGTAATCTAGAGTCTCCACAACATGGAACGTCTAACTGGAAAGAGGAATAACATGCAAATGAAAAGAAAGTATTCCTCCTGACTCTAGACTCATATAATGACAACTAATAAGCCAGATAATGCACAAATTAACATCTATTGCATATAGAAGATAACATTCTCTTTGCTCAATCGAAGAGCTTAAAGCAAGATGTGCATGTATATTGAAGAACTAAAGCACAAATTCAATGTTGAGGATTTTTGGAAGCACAACACAGTTGAGGTGTCTAGCTCATCTCCACCACCACTACTAAGGTCATCCTCCTTTCAGCTTATAATCAGAATCCTTGCTTACTATCGGCTCTATTCTTAGCCATAACTCCAACCTGCAAATTTTTTCCTTTAGTGATCACATGTGTTTCTTTCCTTCTTCATCCTTCTTCCTCCACTCTTTCTTTTTCTGTTCTTCCCTTTTTTTTTGCAATGATCTCCCAAAATCTCCTTTCTTTCCTTTTCCCTCGATGGTTATCCCCCAATTGGTTATCGAATTGCACTAAATCCCCCCACTCCATATGCCAATGGCCTAGAACTCCACTTGTTGCATATTTTTTGCCTCCACAAGATCATGTCCTAAAGAAGTTAACGACATCCTCCAAGTCAACCATGTTCTTTTCAAAACTATGGCCTCCATATTTGGGAATTCAGGTTCTTCATCAAGATAGTAACATCCATCCTTAGGAAATCAATCTTTTTTTAAGAGAATTTAGATTTAAATATTATTATCCATCTCAAGTAATACGGGTTCACCAATTCCATAGCAAGAGGATCCTATAATATTAAAATAAACTAGTTTCCCAAAGCTCCCATATACAATTAATTAATCTTAGAATAAGGTAGGGAACTAATTACTTTTTTTTATATAATAAATTTATGCTTATAATACCTCTGAAATATTATGACGTCCCAAGATTCTTATAAGGAAAAATAGTAAAATAATAAATAAATAAATTGATAATTACATAAATAATTAACGTTATATTTATATATATTTTTATATTAATTTCTATATATAAATATGTATTTAAATATACATATCATCAAACATGATTCACACCTAGTAGGTGATGACAATACAACAACAAATCCAAATACCAAAGTTAGGTAAGATTCTACGGCCAAAACATGATAGGGCTGCTTATAAGACCCTAATACCATTGATGACAAGACCGCCTCCTAGAAACACTCGAAAGACTTAAATCAATAGGGCATAATTACTCACTCCTAGGGTTTTCAACATCCCATGACCAACCCTAAATCAGATGGCGACTCTAAGGTTCTAACAACATTACCTCTATACTTAGACAATACTTCCCCACTCTTTAGGATCGCAGAATGACTATCCTACATCCAACTCCAAGAAACAAAGAAGGATTAGTCTGTCATCTTGATAATGGTCAACACATTTTTCTATCTACTCAATTACTACAAAATTAAACTTTCTCATTCTAGGGAATCAACATATCTTATTCATCCCGAATAGATCATAACACATTTTCCATTGCAATATCATAACATAAACATAAAATTTCCACAGATCATGCATTAATAGCTCAACATTGCATCATTCATCATCCATAAACTAGGAAAGTAAAAGTGTTTATAAGGCCACTAGGGTGGGATGTAACACCTTCCATATCTTCAAGTTCATATGTATTCCTTTCCTTGCATGCCCTTATTCAGAAGGGTCCCTTCCATAGTGCTTCAAAATTTGTGTGTTGCCCTAGTTCGTAGTACATTCATCATACTTTAGCACTAGGCTCCCTTCTTTGAATTTTGGGTTAGAGGTCTTTTTGTTGAACCATTGCTTTACTATTTGTGGATGGTTGATCATGGATCGATAAGCTTTTTCTCTATCCTCTAGTTTGAAGAGTTCCACCAACTGTATTTCCATTTTGCCACTTTCTTCAATCTCCAGGGCTTTTAGTAGTTGTAAGGTAGGAATTTCTATGGAAATAGGTAACACTACCTCTTTTTCGTACACCAGTTCATAAGGGGACGTCTTCAAAATTTTCTTGGGAGTAATCCAATCCACCTAAAAGGTAGCTTGTAGGTGCTTGTTCCAATCCCTTTGTCGTTCCGACCAAATTCGCTTGATTAACCTAATTAGGTTTTTGTTGGTCGACTTCGCTAACACATTTCCTTGTGGGTAGTAGTTTGATGAAGTTTTAAGGAAAATCCTATGTTTGATAGCAAACCCTAACATCCCTGATCCTACAAAAGCTTGAGCATTTTTGGATATGATGGTTTTGGGTGGGCCAAATTTGGCTACTACCTCTTCAAGGAAATTGAGAATTTCCCCCTCTGTGGCATTTTTTAGTGCTATGGCCTCTGTCTACCTTATGATGTAGTCGATCGCCATAAGGATCCATTTGTGGCCAGCACTAGAAATAGGATTTATCATTCTGATAAAATCCAAACCCCATTGAGAAAAGGGATCCTCAATTACAATTGGACTCAGGGGCAAAGCGACATTCTTTCTTTTTCCAACAAAGAATTGGCATTGAGTACACTTTTACACCAGATGATGTGCTTTGAAAAGCATAGAGGGCCAATAATTTCCCACTTGCATTATCTTTAAAGTGGTAGTCTTGGCGGAGACATTTCCACCCTCAATTTTGTGATAGAATTTGTTGAGAATTCTTTCCGCCTACAACTTGTCTAAACATTGGAGCAGGGCACCATCATAATTTCTCTTAAATAATACACCTTCAATTAATACATACCTAGTCCCTTGCAACCAATAGTATCATCTTTTATGGCATGGAAGGCTTGTTGAGTAGTGGCCCCTTTTTCATATACTATGTCTGATCCACTTCCCAAGATTCGTCAGACTCATATTGGTTTGAGTAGACCTAATTGATCTCATTTTCAGCTACGAAACTTGATTCATGTGCAATTTATTCACACTGACCTCTTCCCTAAACCAGCTTGGTTGATTTAATGTCCACATCATACTCTAGGATCTTGGTGATCCAATTTTCCCTCTTTTCAGTTATCTCACCTTATGTGATATACTCCCTCACACTAGGATGTGCAACAAGGATAGTGATCTTAATTGATGACACCAAGTGTCGAAACTTCTTTAATCTTTTAATAATGGAAAAAGACTACTTTTCTACAAAATTATACTTGGCCTCATAACCTTTAAGGGTCCCTAATTGAAATGCAATAGGATGCTCTCCATTATTTCCCTTGTCCTTCTGAGTGAGCATCAAAGCTATGCTATGTTGGCCACTGTACACATAGAGTAGAAAGTCTTTGGAAAATTCAAGGTTTTCCAATACTGGAGCAGCGGAGATGGATATCTTTATCTACTCAAAAGCTACTTTTCCCTTAGGGGTCCATTCAAAAATCAGATTCTTCTTAAGCATCAACGTGATCGGTCTCGCAATGCCTGTGAAATCTGATATGAACCTACTAAAAAAATTATTCTTCCCTAGAAAAGATTGGAGTCCCTTCTAATTTATTGGCAGGGGTAGTTTCATTATAGATCTCACCCTTTTGGGGTCTATTTCTATTCCCTCCTCTGACACTACAAAACCAAGTATCTTATCTTGAGGTACTCCAAAAACACATTTTTTGGGATTCAAAGAAATCCCAAACTATTGAAATTTCTAGAAAACCTTCTCTAGATGATCAAAGTAATCATATTTTGGCTTTGAAAAGACCATTAGGTCATCCAGATATATTAAGATAATCAGGTTGATTAATCCCTTGAAAGCAATATCCATTGCTCGTTGAAAATTTGCACCAGCATTTGAAATTCTGAATGACATTTTTGAGTATGCATACGTTCCCCACTTAGTGGTAAACATTGCCTTATATTGGTTAGATTCCTTTACATATATTTGGTTATAGCTTGAGAAACCATCCAGTAATGAAAACATCTCTGATCTGACCATAGTCTATAGGATCAACTCCATCAATGGCAAGGGGTAGTGGTCTTTTAGAGAGGCCTTTTTCATATCTCATAAATCGATAGAAAGCATAATATCGCCATTCTTTTTTTGAATTGGTACTAGATTTGACACCTAGGTGGAATGATTAATCAGATATATGATCTTTGAATCAACCAATTTGGTAAGCTTCTGAACCATCAATGCTTCGACCTTCAAATTGATTGGCCCTTTTTTTGTCGAGCGGGCCTAGATCCTTCCGTAAAGTCAATGGTATGCTGAATTATGTCTAGGTCATACACTCTAAGATCATCATAGGTCTGGGAAATAACTCCATCATATTTGAAACATAGATCCTTCAGTCTCTTATTGTCCTTGTGGGGAACTTCCCTTCTGACCTTTAACTTTCTACTGCTTCCGACATCAAGCTCTTCATAGTCCCTAGCATCCATAGTGAACCTCTCCTTGCCATTTCTTACATCTTCACAATCAAAGAGATTTTCAAGGGAAATTAATCCTCGAGGAAGCTTGTTGTATTTTAACTAGATAACCTAATCTTTGAGAAATTATGCTCCTAGTTGTGAATAGTCTTCAACTTCTCCTAATTTATGTATAAAGGCAGCAATATGAATTTCATCATCAAAAACTTTCCAGTTTTGATCATTGTCGGGGATTGAGGGTCAAACGATGACTTACACCGCCTTTTGCTTGGTTGAATTGGAAATTAGTTCAAATTGTGAACCGATAGAGGCCATCCAATTAGCAAATTTTTTTGAGATCATGGAATAACTTGTATATTAAAGGCTTCAAAACTCTCAATCTAGTCCCAAATTCAATGTCTATATGACTTCATTCTTGTGTTCTTTGCAGCTACTTTCCTATGGACCTAGCTCACCACTAACTTTGAATCTCCAAAATCTTGTATTCTCTTTATTCCCATTCATTCTACAATGGTCAGACCATGGACCAAGGCCTCATATTCCATGTCATTATTCAAGCATGAAAACTAAAAATGGTAAGCTTTGAGGGTCTCTGATCTTGTTGGAGACACTAGTCAAACATCTACTCTAGAGCCAACTTTGCATTTGATGCCATCAAAATATAGGTTCCATAGATGATTATCACTTAGATCATCATATTCCTCTTGATCCTTCATCAATTTTAGAAGGACTTGATCATCGTCGAAAATCATGTAGGCGCCTAGCCCTATTGCATGAAAGTTGTTGAATGGGTCAGAGTCAATGAATTGGTTGAGTAGCACCTCTTCTTCGGGAGTCTGATCACTTGTTTCTTCTTCATATTCCAACATCTCTACATAATATCTCTCCTGCTAAGAAAAAGGGGTATGTGTTGCTTCAAAGCATAGGAATGCATTTTCTGCTATGTGTTCAAGATGCAAATATTTAGATAGAATCGTCATCTTTGCTCTGTGCTTGGTTCTCAATATCAGGTGGGACCAGTTGAGTGCTAAGTATTTGCCATGCTTTGTAGTGAAATCTCTTGAAAGACACATTCTGAAGACTAGGGGAATGTCTATCATTACTATTTCTTGTGTGATTGTTTGGCTTGGACATGAGAAGAGGGTTATAGATAGATCTTTTATCCAACCAACAGTCAGAACCTTCTTCCCATATAATTGCATAATTCCTTTCTCAAGGGGATCATACTTAAGTTTTAGGTAATTGACCACTTATTTTTGGCATGACCATTGTGTTGTCCCCCAAATCAATCATGTTATTATGCAAAAGCTTATCTCCCACAATAAGTGTTAAAAAGAAAGGTGTGGGATTTGGCTTGCTTACCTCTTTCTATTTTTCATTGCACGCATCATTGACATAATTTGCTACTTTTGGAGCTTGAGGATTCGACGTAGATCCTTTGTATTCACTTTGAACACACGATGAAATCACATCCATCTGTGGTATTTTTTCTTCTTTCTTTAATGCTTCCTGAAGCAATGTATTTTTTTTAGGATAGATATGATGTCCCACAGAGATACATTGGTAGGCGCTTTCTTTAGTTGCTCCACCACATTGACCATTCTGACTGGTTAGGTCTTGGGTTTGAATTGTGCTATTTCTCTACCTTTCAGAAGAAAATGTTCTATCATGAATGGGCTTGATATTTTGTTCATCTCCTTCTCTAGGAACAGTGGAGTGTGTGGTTGAGGAGTAGGTCAGACAGTGGGCAACGAAGCCTAATTTTCTTACGATGATGGCTGCCATGGTTGTGGAAGTATCAAAGCTTGTTGCACATATTCTCTCATTAGAATTATTTTGGATCTTGTGTTGTAATCCAATTGTACTTATGGAGTACTAGTCATCAAAGCTTCATTCGTGAACACTACATCTTCTTCTTCCATCCATGAAAATAGCACTTGGTCAGGTGCAATATCTAGCTCCTGCTCCAAGGAAATTCCTTGAATTTTCACTCTGAAATGGGTATGTTCCATTTGGGAGGACTCATATTCATCCACATTTGGAAGCACACCCTTGCTTCTTTGTTCCGCTATCTTATGTTGCATATTCCCCCTTAGACAATTTTGGGGCATATGACTATCATTGCATTAGAAGAACCATACATTCTCTTCTTCCACAAAATTGTTTTGGCCTGCAATTAACTCTTTACTCAGGTTGTGTTTGACCATATGTACTGGCATGGTGATTGGAATGGTCTGGTTTGTAGATGTCATCTATTGACCTCCTCCTTTAGAGGATCCTTGGTATGTATTCTACTAATAAGACAACTTTCCTCTGTCATAGGATTGTGTGGTCTAATTTGGAGGTGTTTCTTGTTGTTGTTTGATAATAACCAACTTGCTAGCAAAATTCTGCATGAGACTCTTCATGTTAGTGATGTCTGCTACAATAGAGGAAGAGCCTGACGTACTTGTCTGGGTGGTGGGCTACACATACATAGAAAATGGCGTAGCCGACATCAATTGTGTAGTAGAAGTGCTTGGAATAGCTTCTTCCCTAGGACCACCGAATATTTCTACAAATATAGGCATCAGAGGTCATGGAGGAAGCTTCCCAGCATTAATTAGACTATTTTCTGTGTGCACAACCAACTCATATGCATCGGGTAAGATATCCCCTCCCATGGAGGTTATCATTACTACGATGTCTGAATTGGGAACCTTCAGGTAGAACATAAATTCCATTATGGTTGGAGGCCAAGTAGTTATAGGGATCCTTTGCCAGGTTTTGTGAAACTTGGTGTTGAAATCACTCATGGCCTCTTGTGGAGATCTCTTGATGGTGATTAGTTGATGTAGCAATGAAGGATGATCTCCTTTCTCTGAGAATCATTTGAACAACCTTTCTCAAAGCTAATCCTAGGAGATGATAGAACCTGAGGCCAAAGATCGATACCAATCTTGGGCCTTTCATTTGAAAGAGGTAGCTAATAGCCTCAGGGTGATATTTTCCTTTTCTATGTTATGTATCATACATACCTCTGCTATATCTTGAAGGTGTTCCAAGGGGGTTTTGAAATCCTCTCTGGACAATTTTGGAATAGCCTTGAAGGAGTTAGTGGGTATGATATGCCATACATATGGGGGTGTAGGTGGTTGTATTGGACTACCACTATCCCAAGTTACAAAATTTCTAGGAGCATGTGCAGGTACATGAGCCATAGGGAAAAATTCCTATGAATCAAGTATATAGGTATTCTAATTTGGAAGGTTGAGCCTCTAGATGGAGTAGATAAAGGCTATAGATATTGGAATCTTACTTCTCACTATGTTGCTCCTTATAGGTGATTCAAAACTTGTAAGTCTTCTTCTCATAGGTACTAAGGTAGGTAACTGGGAGTACTGGAAATGACCTCTTAAATATGCTCTTGTTTGGATTTTGGGCATGAAACTTCTAGTTTCTTTCCTTAGCCTGATTTAAGAAATATTTTTGACTTCTAATCAGATGTTTAGAGAACTTCTTGTCCCACCAAGCATGCCCGAAAAAGAACTGTTGATCATCAAAGCTTGCACCTCTTTCACAGTCTTATGGGAAATTCAGTGAGTGGGGAACTATTTTGTGCCTCATTGAATACCTCTAGGATTTTTATAGAAAGTTGGTTATTCTTTGGGTTTTGGAGAAAAGGGTAGAAGGAAATGTAAACATAAAGCATAAAAATTGGCAATGTGCCAAAGCTTTTACAACATTTCAAACCCAATATTTCCTATGTGTGATATAATTAGACATAGAACGCCACAAACCTTCATTGTTGGGAAGAGAAAGAATAGAAAAGGTTAACAACAAGTACAATGTAGACTTTCAAATCTTCCCACAGGCAGTGTTCATTAAGGTTCGATCAAACATAAAGATTTCCAAGGTTAATAGAAAAATGTTCAAAAATTGCATAAACTCTCTCTCCTAATACAACAGAATATAACTAAACAACAACCCTTCAGAAAAATAGAGAATTCCACTGACATAATCCAGTTTTCACAAGTTATTATCTTACCATATCCTACAACATGGAAATCAACAACTTAAACTATTTCAATTCATTTTGCTTGACACACTGTTTCATTTAGAATGAAAATATAAAGAAGGAATACTTGATAAAGGCCATACATGCACAGTCTCAAAGATTTCTTCCAAATAATCCATGATTAAATATCAAATGAACTTTAAAATAGAGGTCAGATGCCAATCAGATAATAGTTTAAACATAAAGAATACAACATGCGAGAGAAAAGTAGTTCTGAAACTCTAGGGTATGTGCAGGATCATCATGGAAAAAACAAGCCCTTAGGTGGCAATGAAAATTCAGAAAAAATCAGAGTTAGGTAACTTGACATAAAAATTTGAATAAGTTATCTATATTATTTCAAAAATATGTAAGAATAGAATCTATGGAAAATTGAATGTAGTTTCTAAACTACTAGGTTTATTTTAGTTTTTTAATAGTCTATTTGGCGAAAATCTAAAATTTCAATACAGTAGTACTTAAATTTCAGGGAAAAAATAAGAAGTAGGTGTTTGTTTGACCACCCTAACCACAATAAAATGATAATATTTTTTTATAATATTTTATATATAAGTAGAGGACTCATGTCTGGATGTGACACATATTTTTTGTAATTTTTCCCAAGTAAATAATTAATTATGAATTTTTATTACAACTTTTAAAAAAATATAAAACTCGTATGTTTGACCACCTTAACTTGGTCAAAAATTCATGAAACTCAATTTTTTTTTAATCCTATAGTATATGAAGCATAGAATGTGATGCATATTTTGGATTCAAAAAATATGATACTGTTTGAAAGTTATAGATATTTTTCAATCAACCTATCAATCGAGACTTTAGTCGTAATTCTAATAGAAAATGAATAATAATTATTTATTAAATTCAAAGTAAAGAATAATTTATATTGGTGGAAATCTGAGAGTCTCTTCCACAAACCCTTTTCGTTTCATCAATTTTTGCTAAAAATAAAGTTGTCAGCCACATGGACGAAGTCTAGAAAAACAAGGTGAGTTATCAAACACATTTTTTGCATTGACTTCTTAGGATTGGCATGTCCAAGCCAAATACCAAAGCAAGCCCAAGGCTAATACCTAGGCAATAAATTATTTGTCACAAATATTGGATATATGTCTCAAATCAGATATCCGATTTGGTTTATATATGATTTAAAAAATGTTTTATACTTTATAATATATGATTTAGAAAATCCAATAAATATTTTATAGTTTATTTTCATATATCTAGTTTAATATATACAATATAGTTTATAATTTAATATATAATATTTAAATATTATTTCTATATTTTAGTTAATGTATATATATATTACTAATATATAAAATATTATATAACTAATTAATATTACTAACATATAAAATATTTAAATATTATCTATTTCCCTCTCTCTCTCTCTCCCCCTCTCTCTACCCTTCTTCCCCTCTTCCCCTCTCCCTTCCACCTCCTAATTCTCTCTCTCTCTCTCTCTCTCATCTCTCCCTCCTAGCCCCTCTCCCTCTCTGTAAGGACCTCTCTCTCACACTCACTCCTATGTCTCTCCACTCTACCCTTAGCCCTATACCCTTAAACCCTCTACCCTCTATCTCTCTCCCACTCCCTCCCTCTCTCTCTCTCTCTCAAGACTCTCCCTCATACCCCCTCTTCCTCTCTCAGGTCTCTCTCTCACTCACTCCCTCTATCTCCTCTCCTCTACCCTAACCCTAAACCATAAACCCTTAACCCTTGAACCCTCTACCCTATACGCTTAAATCTTTACCCTATATCTCTCTCCCACTCCCTCCCTCCCTCCCTCTCTCTGTCAATTCTCACCCTCCTGCCCCCTCTCCCTCTCTCAGGTCTCTCTCTCTCACTCCTATCTCTCTACCCTCTACCCTTTTAACTCTCTGCCCTCTATCTCTCTCCCACTCCCTCCCTCTCTCACTGAATCCCTCTCTCTCCCCTCTACCCATAACCCTAAACCCTAAACCCTTAAGCCCCAAACCTTAAACCCTCCACCCTCTACCCTCTCTCTCTCTCTCAAACCTCACCCTAATACCTCCTCTCCCTCTCTCAGGTCTCTATCTCTCACTCACTCTCTATCTCTCTCCCCTCTATCCTTAACTCTAAACCTTAAACCCTTAACCCTTCAACTCTAAACCCTTAAATCCTCTATCGCTCTCCCACTCCCTCCCTCACTCCCTATCTCTCAAGTCTCACCCTCCTACCACTTCTCCTTCTCTTAGGTCTCTCTCTCACTTACTGGTGCAGGAGCACCTTGGCTTAACTCCAGTTTGGTTATGTTGCAATTTTGGCTTGTACCTGACCTTAGCCAAGTTAAAATTGTAGTGTGCTTAATTTGGACCTTAGAAGGTCTTGGTTGTGTGTGATGAGTTAGTCATTAGGACTAAAATCATCCTAGTGTTATTATGTGGTTAAATTTTGGCTTTATTAAGCTTTGGACAACTTAGGTTAGAATGTAAATGATTAAGTGTGACTTAATCACATCCTCGTTGCTTGAAGATGCTAATGGTCAGTTAAGGGAGTTGTTGGCTCGAGATCAAGGTGTTAGAGGTCCTAAGATTGAGGGTCATGACATAATCATGGAAGTTGTAAAGTTGTAAAACTGCATGGTAACTTTTTGTTAGGTTGCATGCAACTTGGGTGGATTGGAATCCCCTGAAATCAGGAGTAAGTGGTCAAGAAAATTCCCTATAATGATGGTAAAGGCATCCAAATAGGGGATGATGGCTTGTAGAAATAGTAGTATGCATGGTAAACAAGTTTTGTTGTGAAAAAAAATAGAGAAGTTTTCTGTATTTTCCTCTGTTTTACCCGTGTGTTTTAAAAAACATAGATCTTGAAGGCACTGTACATATTGTTTAGCTCTGTATCTATGTTCATTGGGTAATATAGTATAACTTCCATCTTGTATAAAGATTGCTTAGTGTAGATTTACTATTTCTGATTCTTAGATTAGAGTGTAGGTATTAGTTTTCTTTGTTTTGAGCAGTAAATCTTTTCATGGCTCCCCCACAAACACTAACCACGAGATTTCCTTGAGATTGGTGGAATATGGAATGGGAGCCAGTATATTGTAAATACTTATCAATAGGATTCATGGGAAGGCAAGCAATGATTTGTAATATCAAACCCTAGGTGAGTTGTGACTACCCGGTTAGAGGTTTGAGGAAGAAAAGATAAAGAGAATAGGCAGGGAAAGGTACCACTGTACATAAAAAGTACAGTTCTAGGTGTGAAATGACATAACACAAAGAAGTTAGAAGGATTGAAGCTTGACTAAGCCATTTGGAGGAGATATTAGTAGTAGAACACTGGAACCCTAAGGATTAGGCCTATTAGCCCTAATAGTCCTTGATTATAGGAATCCATTGTACGGATGAGATAGAGATATGAAACCTAGTGAAAGATTTAAAGCTCCAAAAAGGGTGTCTAAAAGTGACATTTGTTTGCTAGGTTGTTTGTGATATTTGAACAAGAAAATCCAAAAAGGGACTGGTAAGGGCTAGTAGGAATTAGGTCTGTCCAAGGAAAATTCATGAAAATGGGTAGTTGGAAGGTTGAACACCAAGCAAGATAAATTCAATTGGATGTGAAATGAAAGGAAACAGATTTTCTAACTCCTCTGCAAAGAGTTCAAGTCAGATAATGAAGTTGACACTTAGATCCTTCTAAGTGTGGGAAGAAGATTGATGTTCAAAGGGTGTTGAATCCTCCAAGGTGAAGCACAAGGAGAGTAACTCTTGTGAAAGAGTTAGAGAAGGGCTTAGTTAATGATCTAAGTCAAATTAGAACCTTGAAGCCATCAAGTTCTTGTGTGAAGATAGAGAAAAGTCTTCAAGTTGGTTAGTGTAAGCACATCTTGGAGTATTATCTTACACCATATTGGTATCAAAGCAACGTTTGATTCAAGACTTGTGATTGATGTTGCAGCCCACTGAGTCAGTAGGAGAGAACACACTAGAGGAAAGAACCATGGTGGCTAATGCAGAGTTGGCTAAAAAGGTAGAAGAGCAAGAGGAAGATAACCGGTTGCTGAGAGAAAGGTTATCTCAAGTGGAGAAGCTCTTGGATGAAGTCCATGAGACAACAGATAAAGTGAAAGACAAGATAGAGTAGAAAGAAGAACATGAAGCCAAGGAAAAAGAAGAGGACTTGGAGGAGGAAGCTCCAAAGCCTGACCATGTTCTTGCTGAAGAACCCTTCCTAAAGGCATTGCAGGCCTTAAGTGGTAAAGCATTGGAAGGCGTGCCACTATTTAGTGGATAAATGGACCCTGATTCAATTGTAGACTAGATTGAGAGCATTGAAAATCACTTTGAATGTGATGGAATAATAGAGGCCCAAAAGGTAAAGGTGGCCAAGTCAAGGTTGAGGGGAGCAGCTCTCACATGGTGGAAGTTTGTACAATCTGAAATAGAGAAGGAAGGCAAAGGTCCCATAGTTTCATGGAGAGGAATGGTAACTAAGATAAGACAGACCTATCTCCCTAATGATTATGAAGTTCAGTTGAATAGGAGAAGACACAATCTGAGGCAAAAGGATATGGATGTCCAAACATACACAGAGGAATTTAAAAAATTGTGCCTTAGATCAGAAGTGGTTGAAGATGAGAGCATCAAGCTAGCAAGGTACTTGAATGGGCTCAAGTGGTCTATCCAAGAAGACATGAGCTTAGTAAACTTCAAAATAGTCCGCTAATGCTATCAAATGTCTTTGAAGATAGAGGAGAAAGACAAAAAGAAACAAGAGAAAAACCCCAAAGGTAGAGGTAAAGGGAAAGACAACAAAGGACAAAGAGGAGGCTATAGTGGAAGAAGTTCAGAACCAAGAGCCCAAGGAGAAGTCAGATTTTTAGAACAGCAAGAAGGAAGCTCAAGTAGAGGTGGTAGAGGAAGAGGTTTCAACTCTAGAGGAAGAGGTGGTGGACAAGGGAGAGGTAGCTATTTCACTAACATGAAATGTTACCACTGCAACCAATTGGGACACCTAACCTATAGATGTCTAGAGAAAGGTAATACTTCTCATGGAGGAGATAAGAGAACTAATTTGATTCAAGATAAGATAGCTGCAACAGATAAGCATCTTGAGGTACCATTGAATTCAGAGGAAGGTGAGAACCTCATGATGAGGAGGACTTTGATCAAGGAACCGGTTAAAGAAGAGCCAAGCCAAAGGAGGTCCTTGTTTAGGATAAAGTGCAAGATGATGGGGAAAGTGTGTAAAGTCATCATTGACTCAGGTTCTACTGATAACATTGTGTTAGAGGAGGCAGTCAGCAAGCTGAAGTTGACAAGAATACCCCACAACAATCCTTACAAGGTCACATGGCTCAATAAAGGACAACATGTCTTGGTGAATGAACAAGCATGGGTGGAGTTTTCAATTGGTAAGTACAAGGACAAATTTTTGTGTGATGTGTTACCTATGGATGCATGCCACTTGCTCCTAGGTAGACCATGTAAATTTGACCACCAAGTTGTGCATGATGGAGCTAAGAATTCATATACCTTCAAGAAAGATAATGTAACCTTCAAAATTTAGTCTTTGCTAGAAGATACAGAGGTGCAGATAGCAAGTTCTAAACTGCTCATAGCTGGTGAAAAAGAGTTCTTAAAAGCCTTGGAAGAAGGAGAAGGATTTGGCTATGCAGTGATGATCAAGCCAAGAGAGGAGAGCAAAGAGAAAGCAACTGAAAAGCAAGAGCTACCTAAGGAGATACATAATTTGTTGCAGACCTATGAAGGCATTGTAAGTAGTGGTCAACCAGTAACATTACCTCCTAAAAGAGCCATAAGTCATAGGATAGACTTGATACCAGGAGCTACCCTTCCAAACAAAGCAACCTATAAGATGACCCCTCAGCAAAATGAGGAAATAGCTAGGCAGATTCAAGAACTTCTAGACCAAGGTCTTCTTAGGAAAAGCATTAGTCCATCTACAGTACCCACTGTCTTAGCACCTAAAAAGGGAGGAGAATGGAGGCTTTGTATTGAGTCCAGGGCAATAAACAAGATAACCATCAGGTATAGGTTCCCTATCCCTAGGATTGAAGATCTCATGGATTGTCTAGGTGAAGCTAGGTACTATACCAAGATAGATTTAAAGAGTGGTTATCACCAAATTAGGATACATGAGGGAGATGAGTGGAAATAGCCTTCAAAACCAATGAGCATCTCTATGAGTGGCTAGTTATGCCATTTGGCTTGTCTAATGCCCCATCCACATTCATGATACTCATGAATGAAATCCTCAAAGACTACATTGGAAAGTTTGTAGTAGTGTATCTTGATGATAGACTAATCTATAGCAGAACAAGAGAAGAGCACCTCACACATATAGAGCTGATTTTCAAGAAGCTGCAGGAGGAGAAGTTGAAAATAAACTTGGAAAAGTGTGAGTTCATCAAAATAGAGTTGGTGTACCTTGGATTTGTGCTATCACATGGCAACTTGAAGATGGACAGCAGCAAAGTGGAAGCCATCCTCAATTGGCCTACTCCAAAGACAACAACAGAGGTAAGAAGCTTCCTTGGTCTTGCTCAATATTATAGGAAATTCATAAGGCAGTTTAGTCCTATTTGTGCTCCTATGTTGGATACCATTAAAGGAGGAATGAAAACCAAGTTTGTATGGAACGAGCAAGCTAACAAGATTTTTGAGTTGCTGAAGGAAAAGATAGCTACCCAACCTGTTTTGGTGTTACCAAGCTTTGAGAAGCTATTCACCATTAAGTGTGATGCAAGCAATGTGGCTATTGGAGCTGTTATCAGTCAAGAGGCCGAACCGGTGGCTTTTCATTCAGAGAAGTTAAGTGAAGCCAAGAAGAAGTATTCTTCTTATGACCTTGAGATGTATGCATTGGTCCAGGCTTTAAGAAAGTGGAGGCATTACTTGCTTCCCAAGGAATTCATAGTGTATTCAGACAACCAAGCACTCAGTTTCTTGAATTCACAAGATAAGTTGAGTCACAGACACATGAAATGGGTGGAGTACTTGCAAGCTTACACCTTCAATATCAAGCACAAGAAAGGAGCTCTCAACAAAGTGGTAGATGCCTTGAGCAGAAGAGTCCTCACAATTCAAGAATTCAGTTGAAGAGCATGGGGATAGATCATTTCAAAGATCTATATGCAGATGATGAAGAATTTGCAGACATTTATAAGGTATGTGTTGAGTACAAGAATCATTTCCATAGCAAATATGCTGAATATACCTTGCAAAGTGATCTCTTATTTAAAGGAAATCAACTATGTGTTCCTAGAGGCTCCATTAGGGAGAATTTGATACAAGAAAAGCATAATAGTGCATTGAGTGGTCATTTTGGGATCATCAAAACTCAGGAACTAGTTCAAAGATTTTACTATTGGCCAAGGATGAACCTAGATGTCAGAAGGTATGTGGAAAGTTGTGTAGTGTGTCAAAAGGCCAAAGGTACTTCTTCAAATGCTGGCCTATATCAACCACTACCTATTCCTACTAGGCCATGGGAATGCTTGAGTATGGACTTTGTAGTTGGTTTACCCAAGACAAGGCAAGGTATGGATAGTGTTTATGTGGTTGTAGACAGATTCAACAAGATGGCTCACTTTGTGCCATGCAAAACAACCAATGATGCCAGTCAAATAGCCTCTCTTTTCTTCAAAGAGATAGTAAGGATTCATGGCTTACCAATCAGCATTGTATTAGACAGAGATACTAAGTTTATGAGTCATTTTGCAAGAATCTTTGGCAAAGAATGGGCACCAATTTATCCTTTGGATCTGCATACCATCCCCAAACTTATGGTCAGACCAAAGTTGTGAATAGGACACTTGGAAATCTCTTAAGATGCTTGACCAAGGAGTATGGTCAACAATGGGATCAATTGATTGGGCAAGCTGAATATGCCTATAATGATACTATCAATAGATCAACAGGGAAGAGTCCCTTTGAAATTGTTTATGGTCTACATCCTAGAGGTTTTTATGAGCTGAGAGAGTTGAAGGATGGAGTCAAGGGAAGTGGATATGCTGATGACTTTGCTTATGCAATGTAGGAGATTCATGAGATAGTCAGAAAAACCTTGGCAGAAAACACCATGAAACATAAGATTAAGGTGAATGAGCATAGGAAAGAAGTTCAATTTAATGTTGGTGACTTAGTAATGGTGCATTTGAACAAATTTAGACTATAGAAAAGAGTTCCTCATAAGTTGCAAATGAAGAGGATAGGTATCTATCCTATCTTGGAGAAGTATGGAGATAATGCTTTCAAGGTGCAATTACTAGATGACAGTGGACTTTCCCCTATTTTTAATGTTGCAGATCTAGTGCATTACAAAGGACCACCACAAGACTTGGATCAGACCCTCCATGAAGTTAGTCAAGATGTAGAAGAACTTAAATTGCCTACTGTCACAGTCAAACAAGCTGATAAAATATTGGATACCAGGGTCTATAAGAGGACTAGAACCAAGGAGTATAAAGAACATCTAATCCAAAGACATGGACAACCTGAAGCTGATGCAGTGTGGATCAAGGAGGCAGAGTTCAAGAAGTTGGGCATTGATCTCAACTTGCTCAATCCAAGGGTGGATTGAAACTTTTTGTTTTGGGGAGGATGGTGCAGGAGCACCTTGGCTTAACTCCTATTTGGTTATGTTGCAATTTTGGCTTGTACCTGACCTTAGCCAAGTTAGGATTTTAGTGTGCTTAATTTGGACCTTAGAATTTTTTGGTTGTGTGTGATGAGTTAGTCATTAGGACTACAATCATCCTAGTGTTATTATGTGGTTAAATTTTGGCTTTATTAAGCTTTGGACAGCTTAGGTTAGAATGTAAAGCATTAAGTGTGACTTAATCACATCCTCGTTGTTTGAAGATGCTAATGGTTAGTTAAGGGAGTTGTTGGCTCGAGATCAAGGTGTTAGAGGTCCTAAGATTGAGGGTCATGACACAATCATGGAAGTTGTAAAGTTGTTGTAAAATTGCATGGTAACATTTTTTTAGGTTGAATGCAGCTTGGGTGGATTGGAATCCACTGAAATCAGGAGTAAGTGGTTGAGAAACTTCCCTAGAATCATGGTAAAGGCATCCAAATAGGGGATGATGGCTCGTAGAAATAGTAGTATGCATGGTAAACAAGTTTTGTTGTGAAAAAAATAGAGAATTTTTCTGCATTTTCCTGTGTTTTACCCGTGTGTTTTCAAAAATAGAGATCTTGAAGGCACTATACATATTGTTTAACTCTGTATATGTGTTCATTGGGTAATATAGTATAACTTCCATCTTGTATAAAGATTGCTTAGTGTAGATTTATTGTTTCTGATTCTTAGATTAGAGTGTAGGTATTAGTTTTCTTTGTTTTGAGTAGTAAATCTTTTCATGGCTCCCCCATAAACACTGACCACAGGATTTCCCTGAGATTGGTGGAATATGGAATGGGAGCCAGTATATTGTAAATACTTAGCAATAGGATTCATGGGAAGGCAAGCAATGATTTGTAATATCAAACCCTAGGCGAGTTGTGACTACCCAGTTAGAGGTTTGAGGAAGAAAAGATAAAGAGAATAGGCAGGGGAAGGTACCATTGTATGGAAAAAGTATAGTTCCAGGTGTGAAATGACCTAACACATAGAAGTTAGAAGGATTGAAGCTTGAATAATCCATTTGGAGGAGATATTAGCAGTAGAACATTGAAACCCTAAGGATTAGGCATATTAGCCCTAATAGTCCTTGATTATAGGAATCCACTTTACGGATGAGATAGAGATATGAAACCTAGTGAAAGATTTAAAGCTCCAAAAAGGGTGTCTGAAAGTGACATTTTTTTGCTAGGTTGTTTGTCAAATTTGAACAAGAAAAGCCAAAAAGGGACTGGTAAGGGTTAGTAGGAATTAGGCATGTCCAAGGAAAATTCATGAAAACGGGTAGTTTGAAGGTTGAACACCAAGCAAGATGCATTCAATTGGATGTGAAATGAAAGGAAACAAAGTTTCTAACTCCCCTGCAAAGAGTTCAAGTCAGATAATGAAGTTGACACTTAGATCCTTCTAAGTGTGGGAAGAAGATTGATGTTCAAAGGGCGTTGAATCCTCCAAGGTGAAGCACAAGGAGAGTAACTCTTGTGAAAGAGTTAGAGAAGGGCTTAGTTAATGATCTAAGTCAAATTAGAACCTTGAAGCCATCAAGTTCTTGTGTGAAGACAGAGAAAATTCTTCTAGTTGGTTAGTGCAAGCACATCTTGGAGTATTATCTTACACCACTTACTCATATCTATTTCCCCTCTACCCTTTATCTCTCTCCCACTCCCTCACTCTCTCTCTCACTCACTTAATCCCTCTATCTCTCTCCCCTCTACCCATAACCCTAAACCCCAAACCCTCTACTCTCTACCCTCTACCCTCTCTTTTCTCTCCTAAGTCTCTCTTCCTCCTACTCCCTCTTCCTCTCTTAGGTCTCTCTCTATCTCTCACTCACTCCCTCTATGTGTCTCCCTCTGCCCTTTAACCCTCTGCCAACCCTTTCTCCCTCTATCTATCAACCACTCCCCCCCTCTCTCTCTCTCAATTCTCTTTGTCCTAGAACCACTCCCTCTCTTAGGAATCTCTCTCTCTCTCTCAAGTCTCCCTCTCCTACCCCCTCTCCCTCTCTCAAGTCTCTCTCTCACTCACTCACTCCTGAGTCTCTCCACTCTACCCTTAGCCCTTTACCCTTAACCCTTAAATCCTTAAACCCTTAAAACCTCTATCCTCTATCTCTCTCCCACTCCCTCCTTCCCTCTCTCACAAGACTCTCCCTCCTACCTCCTCTCCCTCTCTTAGGTTTCTCTCACTCACTCACTCCCTCTATCTCTCTCCCTATACCTTTGCCCTAAACCCTAGGCATTTAACCTTTAAACTCTAAACCCTTAAACCCTCACCTCTATCTCTCTCCCTCCTTCACTCCTCCTCTCTCTCTCCAAGTCTCATCCTCCTAACCCTCTCACTCTCAGTTATCTCTCTCACTCACTCCTATCTCCCTCCCCTCTACCCTTTACCTTCTACCCTCTACCCTCTATCTCTCTCCCACTCCCTCCCTCTCTCTCTCTAACTAAATCCCTCTATCTCTCTCCCCTCTACCCATAACCCTAAACCCTCTACTCTCTCTCTCTCTCTATATATATATATATCTCCCCCCTCTACCCTTAAACCTAAACCCTAAACCCTTAACCGTTAAACTCTAAACCCTTAAACCCTCTATCCTATATGCTTAACCCTCTAGGCTCTATCTCTCTCCCACTCCCACCCTCCCTCCCTCTCTCTCTTGAGTTTCACCCTCCTACCCCCTCTCCCTCTCCTAGGTCTCTCTCTCTCTCAATCCTATATCCCTTTCTTCTACCCTTAACCCTCTACCCTCTATCTCTCTCCCACTCCCTCCCTCTCTCTCTCTCACTCCCTCTCTCTCTCTCTCCCTTATACCCTAAACCCTTAAACCATATATCCTCTACGCTTAACCCTCTACCCCTTATCTCTCTCCAACTCCCTCCCTATTTCCCTATCTCTCTCAAGTCCCACCCTCCTACCCCCTCTCCCTCTCTCAAGTCTCTCTCTCTCTCTCTCACTCATTCTTATCTCCTTCCCCTCTAAACCCTTAAACCCTCTACCTTCTACACTTAACCCTCTACCCCTTATCTCTCTCCAACTCCCTCCCTATTTCCCTTTCTCTCTCAAGTTTCACCCTCCTACCCCCTCTCCCTCTCTTAGGTCTCTCTCTGCTCCTCTCTCATGTATCTCCCTCCTCTACCTTAACCCTCACCTTCTACCTCTACCTCTATCTCTCTTCCCTCCTCTCTCCCCTCTACCCATAGCCCTAAACCCTTAGCCCTTAAACCCTCTGCCCTCTACCTTCACCTCTCTCTCTCAAGTCTCTCCCCTCCTACCCCTCTCTCCCTCTCCCAGGTCTCTCTCCTCCTCCTCCTCTATGTCTCTCCCTCTACCCTTGAAGCCCTTAACCCTTAACCTTTAACCCTTAACCCTTAAACCCTTAACCCCACGTCCCTCTATCTCTCTCCCCTTAACCCTTAAACCCTCTACCCTCTCCCCTTAACCCTCCCTTCCTTTATCTCTCTCTCTCAAGTATCTCCCTCCTAGCACCACTCTCTCTCTCTCTCAGGTCTCTCTCACTCACTCACTCACTCACTCTATCTCAAGTCTCTACCTACTACCACTTCTCCCTCTCTTAGGTCTTTCTATCAATCACTCACTCCCTTTATCCTTCTCCCCTCTACCCTTAAACTCTTAACCCTTAACCCTTAACCCTTAACCCTTAAACCCTAAACCCTTGAACCATCTACCCTGTACCCTTAACCCCACCTCCCTCTATCTCTCTACCACTCCCTCCATCTCTCCCTCTCTCAACTCTCTCCATCCTACCCCCTCTCCCTCTCTTAGGTCTCTCTCTCACTCAATCCCTCTATCTCTCTCCCCTTAACCCTTAAACCCTCTACCCTCTCCCCTTAACCCTCCCTTCCTTTATCTCTCTCACACACTCACTCCATCTATCTCTCTCCCCTATAGCCTTAACCATGAAACCCTAAACACTTATAACCCTCTACCATAAAACCTTAACTGTTAAACCCTAAACCTTTAAACCTTAAATCCTCTACCATCTACCATTAACCCTTAGGTCTATGTGTACACAAATTGGATATCTGATTTGTAGAACTAAAACTTATACTATTACAAGTATCGTAATTTTTTTTCAAATGAGTTAGATATTAGATCATAATAGATATCGAATTGGTGGGCCATAAAAAAGCCCCATGTGGGCCGTTTTGTGCATTCCAATGGACCCTACATTTTGTTTGCAGTCGACACACATGCGGTTTCATACAGGAAGAGACAAAGATCAACTTTTTGGAGCATATTCTATTGAAATTTTTCATAAGCAATGATTTTTAGCATCTTTTATGAGGTATAATGGGGAGCAGTAGTTGTCGGAAGCAAAAACGTAAGAGAAAGCTTACAAAAGAAGAAATTGAAGCATATAGACAAAGAGATAGAGAAAGTCGTAGGAAGAGAAGACAAGGTATGTTAAATACTGATGAATATTGGTGAACCTAACCCCTATGGCCTTTCAAGTGAAGAGGAAATTGAAGATGTTCAAGGTGAAAATGTTGGAATTGAATATGTTGAACATGATATTCAAATTAGGAATGGAATTATTGAAATTGATAATGAAAATGTTCTAGGTGAAAATGTTGGATTTGAAGATGTTGAACATGATATTGAAATTGGGAATGAAAATTTTGAAATTGATAATGAAAATGTTCAAGGTGAAAATGTTGGATTTGAAGATGTTGAACATGATATTGAAATTGGGAATGAAATTATTCAAATTGATATTGAAAATGTTCAAGGTGAAAATTTTGGAAATGAAGATTTTGAACATAATATTGAAGCAAGTGTAAATTATGTTTCACCAAATTACATGAGAAATGAAGAACCTTGTATGGAAGAAAGAAATATTCCAATTTCAAGACCTTCAAGAACCCCTAAATGGTTACTTGAATTTTATGAGAACATTATAAAAAAATTTGAAGGCAAGAGGTCAACACAAACTATTTGGTTGTGGGCTAGAAGACTTTTCAACCAATATTTTAGTGATAAGACATTGACCGAGCAATGCCAACTTTTTGTACAATTGCTAAAGATACAAAAGATGAGACCTTTGCTATCCAAATTGAAGATTCGTGTGAATAAGAAGACCGAAAAAAATCTATTATTTTCAAAAATATTTTAAATGCTCTCAAGTATATTGGAAAAAGTAACAAGGAAAAGGATAAGAGAGCTGCCCGGAGAGTCATTACAACTGCCCTAGTAAGCCATAAATTGAAAAAGGCTCTCTTTATGAGACAAACTTGTATTTATTTTGACATAAATCATAAAACTTTGGATAGAGCACTTGCAAGAAGAGAAAGAATAGATGATCCTCTTCAAAATGATACATGAGCTTTTGCTAGGAGGCTTCCATGTGTTGATAAGAAGCTAACCGATAATGTAAAACAGGTAATTCAACAATTTTGGCATGATAACTCTAGAGTATCACCCAATGCAAAGGATGTTGTAAAGTTAAGATTTGGAAATCGAGACCGTACACCACATCCTAAACATTTCTTGGAATCAAGCCAAATAATGTTGTTCAAAAAATTTATTGAAACACATAAAAATATGGAAATCTCCCAAAGGACTTTTGAGGGTTTGAAGCCATTTTATTGTGTGCCTCTTAAGATTCGTAATACTTGTTGTTTCAAATACCATGTGGAGTTTTCAATGTACCATGATCTATTATGCTATATCCATTCTACTTTGCATACTAATGAAATGTTGCTGGAGTGTGGTGCAATGCATCTTTTGAAATCATCAAGGGACTTGCTAGATCTATTTTTATGTTCTAGAGATGATGGTTACTTTTTCTATAGAAATGATTGTTTAAATGAAAAGTGCTCACAATGTGGTGGCTTGTCAAAGTTTGTTCAATGTTTTCATGAGAGTTTCGAACATGAATTTGGAAAGAATCTTGTTGAGAAAAAGAGATATGAGATAGTCAAGTATACTTTGCAAAGTGGAGGTGAAGGTTCTAGATGTGAGTTGGTTACAAAAGAATGCAGTGTTGCTGATTTTATTTCATATTTTAAGGACAATATTTTCTACAAGTATGCAAGGCATAGTCATAGGTCTCAGTGGTTGGATCAATAGTTTAGGATGTGTAAGGACTCTTTTCTGATTGGCACTATTATATTAGTGGTTGATTTTGTAGAAAACTACACATTTACAACCACAAAATGAGGTACAATCTCAGTATTACAATTCTATTCAGATTGCTTATTTTGTCCACATAACGTTTAGACATGCACCTGATAGTACAAAGGAGGATCGAAAGATAATCAGAGAGTATCATTTTTATATGAGTGATGATATATCTCACTCGTCTGAGTATGTCCAACATTGTTTCAAGAATTTTTTTGAGTTCTTGTAGGATCATGGTATAGCATTGGGCCGACATCTAATTTGGTCAGATAATTGCACAGGTCAATTCAAGAATGCTCGTATGTTTTATTGGTTGAGTAGAATGCATGTAGATAGGGGTCTACCTCATATTTGGAGTTTTTTTGAAGCTGGAAATGGGAAAGGGGAGCATGATGGAGCAGGTGCATGTGTAAAGAGAGCTCTAGTTAAGCAGCAATTGAAGATTTCAGGAGAAAAATTCAGCGATGCATGTTCTATAGTTGATTGGTGTAGTTTAGCATCGTCACAGGGAGGGACACTTGATTCAACAGTGCGTAGATTCTGTTGGTTCGTTGAGGAGGGTACAATGGGAGGAAGATTGGATTGTCATACAATCAAAGATTCTTCAAAGATACATTCATTTCGAAGCTCAGATGCAGGCACATGGACCATTTGGACACAAGAGTTGGCTTGTTTTTATTAGAATTGTATTTAATGTGAGTGGGATCAATGCGAGTCAAGTGAGTGGGTGGATACATGGGTACCATAGTATCTAACTCCTTTATCTCAAACAATATACATGACAAATGACACAATGGAAAGTTCAGTTGATTACGACTTGCTTTCAGATCTACTATAGCTAGGACATATTTTTACAGTTGTTGCACCACAGGGGAATGAAGAGAGATCAAACTATTGGTTGGCTCGATGTGTGTGGGTAAAGCATAAGCTACCACAACTGATGGAAGATGATGATGGTTTCATGTATCCTACAGGTTCAATCGTGGTTGCAGGAACTTGGTTGCGAACATACATGATTAGAAAGAATGGCATACCTGCATTTGAAGACTATGAGAAACACAAAACCATTCTCATGTATTCACACCATGTTATAGCAACAAATGTTAAGTTGTTGAAGCATCATGCTAAACCAAAGATAAAAAAACTATGGACACTTAGTAATGTTGATCATGAAGCAATATTGGATACTCTTAAGCAAAGAGATGACCCTTCAGGCACACTTGAATAGCATTTTCAAGAATGGAAGGTAGAATGCTTATGTGCATTATGATTAAGTTCATTAGTGTTCTTTATTTAATACTGATATTTTATATACTATTGCAATGCAGGTGTCTTTAATAGTGATATTTTGTATGCACTTTTGTTATATTTTTGGCAAGATTGATCATGGACCTACTACAACAATAGCCAACTCTGGTCCTTTTGAAGAGGTATGCATCTTTTATAGTTTGCATCACCAACTCATCATCATTCAATTTGTTTAGATTAATAGAGATATGTTAGTCTAAGCATCTTTTCTATTGTGACAATATAGATTTCTCATTTTCCCACTTTTGCCATATTCTTGGCACGATTGATCATGGACCTACTACAAAAATAGCCAGCTCTGATCCTTTTGAAGAGGTATGCAATAGATTACAACAATATAGATTGGTTATTCTAAGCATCTTTTATAGTTTGCATTACCATCTCATCATATTTTTTGTCATTTAGAATAATATAGATTGGTTATTCTAAGCTACCTTGATGGTTTGTACAGGTGTTTGTCAGTCCAGAATGTGAACATACTACTATTGTTGAAGACTGTGCCCTGAATGCCTCTAATAGGAAAATTTTGTAAAATTTCAATTCTCAAATTGAAAACAATGTAAAACGGTCATAATTGTGTATGGGCATAATCTATACCCAGTGAAGTTTTTTGAAATATGGGTCAAATGTCTGGCATTGTATAAAGGGTATGTTTGAAATTTAAAGGGGTCTGTATTTTGGAAACTCATAGGTTTTGTAAAGGGGTCTATTTTTGTACTTAATCGAGCTACAACGAAGGTTTTCTTCCTGGTTCTTTCCTGTCGGTATGCTCATTTGAACCAGGTTTTGTAATACTATCTAGTCCTCTCCCCTACTATCTCTTACTCTATCTCTTACTCAAAGAGTAAGGAGAGAGCTTAACCCATCTATGTTTTTTGAAGAGACATACATATACTAGCAATCACACATGAAGATGTAATGGGCACATTGATAGGTGCAATATGAAATTATGTATGCTACAATTGAAGTAATTGCAAGAAGTCTTGTTATGGTGAAAGTTTTATTAGAGAATACTTAATCATGTTTTCTTAAAGAAGAAGTATTAATAGGTATTAATTTTGAAGTAAATTTAATCTATATGCAAAGCATTTGTAAACCAATATGTGTGTAATTGTAACAGTAAAATTTGTGTATACCATGTCATTTCCCACACAATTTTGTGTGTATTTTGAAGAAATGTCTTGATACATGTATGTAGTGACTCAACATCTAAATTCAAGCTCATCTCTCTAGCCTTTTATCAATTTTCATACTTAAATCACTATACAATTAGCCCTATGCTATTCTTATTCACACACATCTATAGATTTACCTTATTTTCCAATTTATCACATTCACCAATGGGTATGCCCTCATTTATCCATTAGCCACTTGGAATTGATTGTTAGCCACTTAGATTTAACTATTAACCCATTCTAGGACACTTCTTCAATTGCAAGGGTGACCTCATGGTCACAAACCTATTCCCTTTCATTTTAAAATTCAAAATTCAAACTTTTGGCTAAGTGGCATCATTCACCCACTTTGAGTTGACTAAACACATGTTTGGCATAATTTGATGATATATGCTAGCATTAATAACATACAATAGGGTATGTGCAGGATCATCATGGAAAAAATAGGCCCTTAAGTGGCAAAAATCAGAAAAATCAAAGTTAGGAAACTTGACGTAAAAATTTGAATAAGTTATCTATATTATTTTAGAAATATGTAAGAATAGAATCTGTAGAAAATTGAATGTAGTTTCTAAACTACTAGGTTTGTTTAAAAAAAAAAAATCTATTTGGTGAAAATTTGAAATTTCAATGCAACGGTACTTAAATTTCAAGGAGAAAATAAGTAGGTATCTGTCTAACCACCCTAACCACAATAAAATGATAATATTTTTTTATAAGATTTTAGATATAAGTAGAGGACTCATGTCCCAGTGTGATGCATATGTTTTTGTAATTTATTTCCAAGTAAATAATTAATTATGATTTTTTTTATTACAATTTTTTAAAAATATAAAAACTGTGTCCTAATTCACCTTAACTTGGTCAAAACTTCATGAAATTCATTTTTTCTTTTTTTAATCCTATAGTATGTGAAGCATAGAATGTGACACATGTTTTGGATTCAAAAAATGTGATACCGTTTGAAAGCTATAGATTTTTTTCAATCAGTCTATCAATTAGTACGTTAGTCATAATTTGAATAGAAAATGAATAATAATTACTTATTAAATTCAAAGTAAAGCATAATTTATGTTGGTGGAAAGTTGAGAATCTCCTTTAAAAACCCTTTTCATTTCATCAATTTTGGGTAAAACAAAAGTCGCCAGCCACATACCCATTGTATTGCCACTTTTTGGCCCATCATTATCCTACATATACCCAATATATTCATTATAATCATGAAAACATTCATTTATCTTATAGCATTGAAGCAATTAATAGTGAGACATTTTGATTCAATGCAATAAAAATGAGTAACAAATTTGAACATCTAGAGTGCTTGCCAACTATTTTTAATCTTGTTTCACTTTTTGGGGATTGATCTAGGAGAACTTGCCTCCCCATGAGTTTTGGGAATTTGTGCTCTCGATGAGTTATTGGTCAAATACATTATCTATTCATGGATTCTATCTTGAGTGCTATCATAATTACATGTTGGGGTGGTTCGTGGTTTTAAACTATCAAGAATGGTTTTGGTGGCAATTAGTTTGGGGAAACCACTTACATGGTTTTATCTTCCCATTGCTTTGTAAATTGGAGAAATTATATGGAAGTTTCATGGGTTATGCAGGTGTACTTAAGGCCTTCAAGGGCTCGAGACAGGTTTGGTTGAAGGATTTTTTTCTTTGAATCAATAAAGTTTCAATTGCTCAATTCATATTTTACTGTTTTTCTTGTGTTTTCTACCTATGCACAATCCATTCAAGCATTTTTGTATAAAAAATTTATGTAGAAATGTTATTACATGTCTTGAAATTATTTCAAGAGTGGAAGGTGTGGAGAACTGGGTTTTGAAATAAAATGAAGAGTTAAAGGTCTAAAAATGGTGGTTTTTTTTCACTTGAAAATAGAGTTTTTACCCTAGGGTTTGCAAAAATCTCTAAGATACCAAAAGTTTCTTTGTTTTATAAGCATATTGGGGCCTAGATAAAGGTGTCTAAGGTGGTGGCAGAGTCTGAAAGGTCGTGGAAGTGCTACATCCAATAAACCCTCAAGAATTACACTAAAAACAAGGGTTTTTTATTTGACGGTTATAGGTCCATACAAATGGAATCCAATTACAAAATATTTATTTTCTTGGAAATTCATTTGTTGTCCCAAGGTTTTAGGGGTCTGTGTGGTGGTTGAAGGTATGTTGCTTTGCATTTTTGGGCTAATTAAGTATCCTGTTGAAGGGTGAATGTATAAGAAGTCAATGTTGGTCCAAAGGAGTCTATGTTGTTTCTCATATATGTTGTGTAACTTGGATATGGGTGTTTGAATTAGTCATGTGTCTGTCTAGTGTTTTGGAAGATTGTGGAGTAATTGGACAAAAACTAAATTCTCACTATTACAAGGGTTTAAGGGAGTTAAAGAGGGAAATGTGTATTTAGTTGCTTGTCAAGTTTTAAGGGAGTTTTGGAATGTCCAAAGAGGTCAAACTAATCTTGTTAGATGCCTCAAATAGGCAAGTTGTAAATAATTTGTGATTGTGCCCTTGTGTCTGCATCAAATTTTCACCTAATTTCACTTGGTCCAATATAGCTCAGAGTGATTCGGTGTATTTGGGTGCAAGAGAGGACCATCCCTAGCATAAAAATACCCATCCAGACATTTTGGAATAGTCCATTTGGTCGTACGAGTTACGGAATGAAAGTTGCGCCACTTTACAACTTTACACTGCTTGCATTTGGCAATTTTCCCCTCCACTGAAAAGTCATCACCATAGGAAAACGCCTTCGAGATAGAAAAAAACAAGAGAGGTCTTTGTAGATGGTCCCAACATGATCCCATAGCCTCAAACAAAGATTATGTAAGCATCACAGTCTTCGAGAAATAGCCCTACAAATATTGTTTTCTTTTAGCACTTTGGACTCTTAAGGGAAATCGTCGGTCCAATGTAGCTTGAAGTGATTCAACATATTTGGGTGCAAGAGAGGACCATCCCTAGCGTAAACGTACCCACCCGGACATGTTGGAATAGTTCGTTTGGTTGTACGAGTTGTGGAATGAAAGTTGCACCACTTTGCAACTTTACACTGCTTGCATCTAACAACTTTTCCCTCCACTGAAAAGTCATCACCACAGGAAAATGCCTCTGAGATACCAAAAACTCAGAGAGGTTTTTGTAGATGGTCCCAACATGATCCCATAGCCTTGGATAGAGAGTCGGTAAGAATCACAGTCTCTGAGAAATAGACCTTCAAAGATTGTTGTCTTTTAGTACTTTGGACTCTTAAGGGAAATCATCGGTCCAATGCAGCTCAGAATGATTCGATGTATTTGGGTGCAAGAGAGGACCATCCATAGCGTAAACATACCCATCCGGACGTGTAGGAACAATCCGTTTGGTTGTACGAGTTGAGGAATGAAAGTTGTACCACTTTGCAACTTTACACTGCTTGCATCTGGCAACTTTTCCCTCCATTGAAAATTCATCACCACAGGAAAACACCTTCGAGATAGCAAAAAATAAGAGTGGTTTTTGTAGATGGTTAGAACAAAATCCAATAGCCTTAGAGAGAGAGTCTATAAGCATCACGGTCTCCGAGAAATGGACCTTCAAAGATTGCTTCCTTTTAGCACTTTGGACTCTTAAGGGAAATCGTCAGTCCAATGTAGCTCAGAGTGATTCAGCATATTTGGGTACAAGAGAGGACCATCCCTAGCGTAAACGTACCCATCCGGATGTGTTGGAACAGTCCATTTGGTCATATGAGTTGTGGAATGAAAGTTGCGCCACTTTCCAACTTTACACTACTTGCATCTGGCAAATTTTCCCTCCACTGAAAAGTCATCACCACAGGAAAATGTTAGAGTAAAGGTTTTAATTTAATCGTGTTGATTAAATTACCTTTATTCCTCTCTTAATATTTCACTTTAGTTGCATTTTGTGACATTTAATAATTATATTAATTATTAAATGTCTACATATTAGGGTTTCTTTTAGGGTTGCACAATATCCTTTTATAAGGATTCATCATTGTAATTTATCTCTCTTGGATGAATACATTTTTTACCTTTCAGAGCACCCTTGCTTGTTTGTCTCCATCTCTTCTTTCTGTGACAGGTTATTTGCATGCAGGTAATCTTCGGGGTCTGTGAAGTTGGATTTCTCAACTTCTACATGGTATCAGAGCTCCAGACCTGCTGCTTCCTGTTCGATTTCTGAAGAATTTGGAGCTTCGAGGGTTTGATAGGGCTTTCAGAAGTTCTTTAGCTAATTTGAGAGGGTCTTGGTGCAGTTTTCAGATCTGGTTTCCATGCCCAACGATTTTTTTTGTTAAAAAAGAAATCAAATTTTTTTTTTAGCATTTTTTACAAGTGCATGCATCAGATCTAGCATTTTTTTAGTGGATCTGGGTAACTCCATTTTTTGGGTGCATTTTGGGCCCAAACGGACCTCACGGTTGGATTCAGAGCGGCCAAAAACCCATATTTTCATATATGGCACGACCTATTTGGGCATAGTTGATCTGGGAGGCAAAAATTTTTTGCCCAGGGGCCGTACGGCCCCCAAGGCATGTTTTCCGAGGTTGAAAACGCAAAAAAATATTAAAAAAATTAGAAAGGTAAAATTTTTGGGCACCTCCCGTGCAAAAAGATTCTGCCACCAGTTTGGGTGGTGGCCTCTGCCCCTCACCACCGCCGGGCCACCCTAGCCTCACCCGCCACCAGCGTTTCTCTTACTGCCGCCACCGACAGCTCAGCCCCCGCGGGCGTATTTCGCAGAGCCAGGGTTCTATTGTGAACCAGGAGCCCACATCCCAGCCCCCGCCCGTTCAGCTAGCCCCCGCGGCGGTCCTATTGAGGACCAGGGGCTCGGTCATAGCCGCCAGCACGCCAGCCCCCTGGTCGGTCATGTGACCAGTGGCCAATTTTTTTTAGCCCCCAGGGCTTCTGAAGGACCTTATTGTGCTTTTTCGAGCTCTTTCAGTAAATCGAGTGTAAAATGGGCGTACGAACTCCATTTTTTTTAAACGAGATACTGTTGGAAAGCTGATTCCAGCACCGATCTGATGGTGTAGGTCTGATTTTCAGTTTTTTCCGTTTTGATGCTGTTTTTCTCAGTCAAAGTCAGAACAAACTTTTTGCACTCCCAGAGCCATAGCTTTTGCATACGAACTCCATTTTTCGTAAACAAATAGGCATTGGAAAGGGGTTTCTGTGATCTTTCCAGATCTGTCATTTATTTTTCCAGAATATGCACTAGGTACTTTTTATTTAGTATTTTGTGTTTTCACACATCTGTCAATTACTTGGACGTTTCAACACTTGGAAATGATTTGTTTGCGTGGGATGGCTTTATTTGATCTGGTTTATCAGTGTTGAGGTCAGTTAGTCTCTGATTTGTTAATTTGAAGAGTTATCATGGGTTTTTCTACTCACCCTTCAGTTGTATTTCTGGAACGGGGTAATTATGAGTCATGGGCAAAGGGTATACTTACACATTGTAGGTGGCTAAATTTGTTGCCTTATTTGTATGATCTCATACCTGAACCAGCAACTTTAGAGGGAAAACTAGCTTGGAGTTATTTTGTCTAGTGTTGATTCTGACACTATGTGGGCTATATCGGGCATTGATTGTCCTCACTCACTTTGGACACGTCTTTGGGAGATCTATGGAGACCCCAGTCTTTCTCCATTCCCAGAGGATCCTGCTTCAGATTGTCTTGTACCCATTGGTTGGAGAGAGAATGCACCCTTTGATCATGATACTTTAAAGGAACTTCAGTATTTAGACACCCTTATATATTCTGATGAATCAGAGGATTGTCTCATAGTTCCTACTCTTCAGACTGAGATTATACATGCATCAGCATCTCCTGTTGTTTTGATCAGTTTGATATTGCCTCTTCTTTGGCTCCTATTGATTCAGCTAAGCAGGACATAATACATCTTTCAAACATGGCTACTTGGGATTCTTATCTTGCAGGCATTTCGTCTTTGTTTGTAGAGTCCTATATTGCAGATCTGGAGGATTACTTTGAGGATTTTCAGCTCCTCTTTGTTGATAGCCATATTCTAGCTGTTAGCCCACCATCATCTGTGCATTCAGAGGTTGCAGTTTTTGAGTCTTCAGTTCAGTTTGGATTTGACATCTTTTGTTTCAGTTCAGACAGAGAGATTCTTCAGCATCCTATCATGGCACACATCTTGAGACAGATTGGTTCATCTCTTTTCACAGGGTTTCTTCGACATTGTCCTTTGGATCCATTTCTTCCCAAGGGGAGGAATATTATATGCCGCTTCAGGATCTCTTTCTGGATTCTACCTCAGGCATCCATATGTGCGACAGGAGTTTCTTCATTGTGGGGGGGCCTTCTAGTCTCTTTCTTTTCTCCTATGGAGACCATTGTACATGTACTTATATGATAGAAGTTGTCTATGGGGGGGTCTTATGTTATCCACCTCCTATCCTTCTGTTATTAGTGCATTTATTTCTTTCATCTCTTTTTGGAGTAGAGTTTTTCCCATGAGGTTTTCTCTATTTCTCCACTTTATAGAGATTTGGTTGTAATTGGGTACCTGATCAGGCCTTGTTGGGACCCAAGTTTACTTTCTTGCATTGTAGTTACCTTTGCTTTCTTGCACATGTTTGTAATTGCACTTTTGCTCATCTTAAGGGGGGTGTTAGAGTAAAGGTTTTAATTTAATCATGTTGATTAAATTACCTTTATTCCTCTCTTAAGATTTCACTTTAGTTGCATTTTGTGACATTTAATAATTATATTAATTATTAAATGTCTACCTATTAGGGTTTCTTTTAGGGTTGCACAATATCCATTTATAAGGATTCATCATTATAATTTATCTCTCTCGGATGAATACATTTTTCACCTTTCAGAGCACCCTTGCTTGTTTGTCTCCATCTCTTCTTTTTGTGACAGGTTATTTGCATGCAGGTAATCTTCGGGGTCTGTGAAGTTGGCTTTCTCAACTTCTACAGAAAATGCCTTCGAGATAGCAAAAACAGAGAGTGGTTTTTGTATATGGTCCCAACACAATACCATAGCCTCAAACGAAGAGTTTTTAAGCATCACGGTCTTCGAGAAATATCCCTTTAAAGATTGCTTCCTTTTAGCACTTTGGACTCTTAAGGGAAATCGTCGGTC
The DNA here is from genome assembly GCA_007258455.2 of Sequoia sempervirens. Taxonomy (NCBI): domain Eukaryota; kingdom Viridiplantae; phylum Streptophyta; class Pinopsida; order Cupressales; family Cupressaceae; genus Sequoia; species Sequoia sempervirens. Next base: position 62,855,350 of record VDFB02000013.1, on the reverse strand, counting down.
CAATGTAGCTCGGAGTGATTACGCGTATTTGGGTGCAAGAGAGGACCATACCTAGTGTAAACTTACACATCCGGATGTGTTGGAATAGTCCATTTGGTCGTACGAGTTGCGGAATGAAAGTTACACCACTTTGTAACTTTACATTGCTTGCATCTAGCAACTTTTCCCTCAACTAAAAATTCATCACCATAGGAAAATGCCTCCGAGATAGAAAAAAATAAAAGAGGTTTTTGTAGATGGTCCCAACATGATCTCATAGCCTCGGATGGAGAGTCTATAAGCATCATGGTCTCCGAGAAATAGACCTTCAAAGATTGTTGCCTTTTAGCACTTTGGACTCTTAACGGAAATCGCCAGTCCAATGTAGCTCAAAGTGGTTCGACGTATTTGGGTGCAACAGAGGACCATCCCTAGCATAAACATACCCATCTGGATGTGTTGGAATAGTTTGTTTGGTCGTAGTTTCAGAATGAAAGTTGCACCACTTTTCCACTTTACATTGCTTGCATCTAGCAACTTTTCCTTCCACTAAAAAGTCATCACCACAGGAAAATGCATCCAAGATACCAAAAAATGAGAGAGGTTTTTGTAGATGGTACCAAAATGATCCCATAGCCTTAGACAGATAGTTTGTAAGCATCACGGTCTCTAAGAAATAGAACTTCAAAGATTGCTGCCTTTTAGCACTTTGGACTCTTAAGGGAAATCGCCAGTCCAATGTAGCTCGGAGTGATTCAGTGTATTTGGGTGCAAGAGAGGACCGTCCCTAGCATAAATATACCATACGGATGTGTTGGAACAATCCATTTGGTTGTACGAGTTGTGGAATGAAAGTTGCACCACTTTGCAACTTTACACTGCTTGCATTTGGCAACTTTTCCCTCCACTGAAAAGTCATCACCATAGGAAAATTCCTCTGAGATAGAGAAAAATGAGAGAGGTTTTTGTAGATGGTCTCAATAGGATCCCATAGCCTCAGACGAAGAGTCTGTAAGCATCACAATCTCTGATAAATAGACCTTCAAAGATTGCTGCCTTTTAGCACTTTGGACTCTTAAGGGAAACTAGTGGGCAACATAGTTAACTTCTTCACAAACTTGGTTTGAAGTAATTTCATTCTTATTCATTTGTTTTGCAAACAATCATTTTCATTCCAAGAGGCTGAGTTTTCATTTTTTCTTGTTGGATTGAATGCAGATTGTGACACAACTTTTTTTTTCAAAAATTGTTCAACATCATTGAACTAAGAATTTATCACACATCTGCTGAGAAGTAAAGGAATACCACAAACTGAAACACATTACACTTTGGTTCTCATTGACTTGATGTACTCTTCAACATCTCTCTTCTGTAAAAGCAACCTCTAAATCACTTCAAACACCTTAACTACCTCATTCTTATTATTTTTTTTGCAAACAAGCATTTTCATTCCAAGAGGTTGAGCTTTCATTTTTTCTTTCAAAGAAAAATCTTCCTATGCCACTATTACACTACACAGGTAAACCAGGTTTTGTATTGTGGACCTATATTAAGCTACCACTCTCAAGTACTAATGTAACAATGATACAAAATAATGTTTGAGACTGGAAGAAGACATCTGATAACTCTTGAGTGTACTAAAAGAATTATTATGATTTTTGAAGAATGCTGATAACTCTATTGTAGGAAGGTGATGAGAGATTGCTTAACGATGAAAAGCTTGAGGCATCTTATGAGGAATTCATGCCAACCAAAGAAATGATCAAGTGTGAAGTCACAACTTGCAGCCATGGAATCAAACGTACTGAACCTAAAGAAGATGGTTGTGTTGCTGATCAGAAGAGAACATCTGGATGGTTGTGTTGTTGATCGAAAGAATACTTAAAGATTTAGAGGGATCCTACTGAATCTAAAGAAGATGGTTGTGTTGTCGATTGAAAGAGCACCTCTAGATGTTTTTTCAATTGAGGTATGTGATGAACACTTGTACACACCATAGTATGGTTGTAGCCATTATGGTTGATATCGTGTTGAGACGATATCTAATATCACGATGAGATGATATTCTTCTTTTCACTTATGATTGTAGCCATTTTTTTGCGATGAGGTGATTTTCCTTGTGTAGATCGAAGTATCCTCCCTAGCTGAGAGGGAGTGTTGATGATTATTGTAGCATTAGTCATATCCTTCCAACGATCTCCTCTACATAAGAATAAATTAAATATAGCCAAAGCTATTTAATTTATATATATATATATATATATATATATATATATATATATATATATATCGATTTGTGATTAATGCTAATTCATCAAGAGATACAAGTTAATGAAGAGGTGCATTTATGAAGAGGCTGACATGCTTGAGGCATGATTTATGTCAAATAATATTTCTTATTTTATGAAGGCCGACTTCTATCTTGGAGGCACAATCTTTGAAGAGGCACATTCTTTTTGGAGGCCGGCATATATTGTGAAGATTCACATCTCTCTCAACTTGTATATATATTAAATACATTTCATTGTTTTGAGACATACATTTTTCATACATTCCATTTCATATCAAGTGTGAGTTAGTGAGAAACTCTTCAAGTGCAGATCAAGTTATTGTGGGAAGGCTAAGGATTATCATTTGAGAATTACATCATTGTATTGATGTGTTGGCATCAGTTTTTGGTGCATATTATTAGGCCTCATTATCGGCCTTCATTGTAAAGGAGTTTCTATTGTGATTCAATAATATAAGTGAGATTATTGGCTGGTTTTTTCTCCCTCAAGAGGAGGGTTTTCCCAGGGTATCTGCTATATTATTGTGTTTTATTTAGAATTATTTTTTTGTGCATTAAATCTGATCATAAAACTAACACAATTAAATGGTTGCATAGTGTGTGGAATGAGGGGGCAGTAGGACTGAGACCCCTTTAAATTTTGTTTGAGTGCTTTTTTTTCATTTTTTGTGAGTTTTGTGCCAAGTTTCCTCAAAGAAATGTGGTCTCATAGAATGCCATGACAAGCTAATGCAATTGATAGCTGCTCCTAGTTATTAGTTATGTAATGTGAAGTAATTGCATAACTACTTAGGTTGACTTTGTAAAAACTATATTGTTATTGAAATTTTTTCATCTATCAGCATCTAGTTGTTACTTATGCAATGTGAAGTAATGCTTTAAGTTTGAAAGATGTGCAATGCAATGTAATCAACAATATGAATATAAAATACATAATATTTAACCATTCTTTTTATGCTATTGTACATTGACATTTAACCATTGCCCACTTGATTAAATTTTCAAAGAGTTTAATCATGCACATGAGGAGGAAATTAAATTTTGATTGTCAACTTATATATATATATATATCAAATTATCCAATAATCAAGTGTATGTCCATATACAAAAATGGCATCAATGCCAACTCAAACAAAGTTTTACAATATGTGGCATATGCCATCTCGGTATCTATTCAATATTTACATGCCAAAATGTCTATCTCATCCTAAACTACTGGTGGATCATCACAATGGAGCCTCTTTGAAGCACTCATTGGCTCTGAAGGCAGCTGCACAAGAAAAAATCAAACCACAATTGAGATTAGTTATACTATATAATTTAAAATCAAATAATTAACATAAAAATCAATACACATTAAATTATAATTGAACTCTAAAATTGAAATCTTGATTACCTGAAATATACGTCTCCTCAAAGGGTCAGGAGTCCTAGAATATACCTCTCTCAAAGAACTAACCAAACCAACTTTTGTAACATCAATGTATATATGTGAACAAAAACATGAAATTGATCCAAGTTAGCATACAACTGTCAGTAATAAGAACATATTTACCAAGCACAAAATAAAATAAACACATACCTCTTTAGGCTGATCTTTTTTTGTATCTCATTTAGGTGTTTCAACACCTCCTCCTTGAGGTGTTTCAACACCTCCTCCTTCAGGTGTTTGAATACCTACTCCTTCAGGTGTTGTGGCACTTATCAATAATGATGTATAGCTCACAACTGCCTATACATAAAAATGACAAGTACATATGAAACTACAAATCTATGTCAATGTATAAATAATCAATAAAATATCTTATAAATCTTAATTCAATCAAATTTGAGTTCAATTACCTTTCCCTTATCTAACATTGTGTGTCCATATTCTGGAGAGCATTGTACCTTGCTCGCACTAGGTGTTCCCTACAAGCAGAGAATAAGATAAACATATAAGTTAATATATAATTTCATTAATGACAATTCAAATGACAACCAAGTATACAGTAAAAAAATGTAAATGAGTGAGTATGAAAATACATACTGTGTGCATCTCGAGGCCAAATGAAATGGCCCTAAGGGTGCTATCAGTCACCCGTGTGAGCTCCACCTCAGACATTAATTGTTAAATTGACCATGTAAATAAATATTAGTACTTAATACTATCTCTTATTAATATTCATTTTTAAAAAAATGCAAATTATGAATTTACACCTTAAATGTTACCTGTGTAACTACTCCAATATCCACCTCTCTAGCAGGAGAGGACTCTGTAGGGTGTGCTCTACTCCCCTGCGTGTGATTTGCTATAATCTCCACATCTTGGATGTCATAATCAGAAGTGTCTAATGCTTGCTCAGGGGGCTGTACAATAGGACCCAAACATATTTGTTGGTACATATTGCAAATATGTGACACACACATATGTGGACCCGACGAGGATGATGCAGTAGCACTGGATCCATTGCCAAGATCACCAGACTGTGGCTCAACTATTGAAGAAGCATGGGAAACAAAAAGACCACTCAAAGAGTGAATGGCCTGGATAGTTTGTGTGGCTGCATCCTCCGTAATATCTGGATGTTGTACTGGAGGTGGCAGAGGAAAGGGAGGACGAGGAACATGTGGGAACCTGACTACTCTAGTTGCCCCTGGCCTATCTTGGGGCATACCTCCACCAACGCCCTGGAAGGGTTTAATGTCAAAGTAATTGACATGATGCCCTAACAAAAACTCAACATATACTTTTTTAATAAAGTAAAAAGGTACATCAAGATTATTGTTGGGTGGTGTAGACACCTAAATTTAATCACTTCCATATGATTAAATTTGTTGCATTTACGTCTATCATATTAATATTAATTTATTAAATTAATATTACACCCTTTGTCCCATACCGATAAAGTATTTAATTTAATAATTAATACTTTGTCTTTTTACCCTTATTCCTCTCTAAATTAAATAAATACTCTAATTTATTTAATTTAGTCATTCTTCCTCTTTTTGATTTAAAAATCAATTTAAAATTCCTCACTTTCTCTCTCCTTGTCACATCCTCCTACATTTGCCACTTGCCTCTAATCTTCTGTTAATTAGCCTAATCCAATATTTGCACAACCTTAACCAAAATCATTAGCTAAATTTAGCACCACTTTTTGGTCAATCCTTCCATTTTTCCTTTTTGATGTTAACCCCCTTTCCTATGTGAATTTTTAATTCACATTTATTTGCTCTAGATTCCTCTCCTTTAAATGTGAATTTTTAATTCACATTCCATTCTCCCAAGGCTTCTAGAACCTTGGACTTGTCACAATCTCCACATGTGACCAAGTCCCACCTTTTTGGAGCCCACCTTTTACCCTCTAGATCATCCTATGAGTGTGAATTTTTAATTCACATTTATATCCCCAACCACCTTTCACTTTCCCATGTAGATTTTTGAGGAATTCTAAAATTCCTCAAATGTCCCTTTCACTCCCACTTGGGAACAAGAAATCCCTTTTTGTGGAAATCTCTCACTCCCCAAGGTGCATGTCCTTTTCCACCTCATGTACCTTTTGACACCTCATCTCCACCTCATATCCTCTTGTCCACTTCACCCTCCACATGTCAAGATGTGAGGGCTTGTGGGTTCTCAACCCACCATAGCCCTTCATCTTGACCTTGTTGGATCAATCTTGACCTTGAATTCTCTAGAGAATTCAAATTCCTCTATAAATACCCCCTCCTCAAGGGCATTTCCAACACTTTGCACTCTCATAACTACATCGTCCATTTGAATCCTCGCCTTTTTCAATCATTCAACCATCTTTGTTCATCATTTTGCATGGAAGACTTTAGTCACTCAATCCATCATCTAAGGAGCACACAACCAATCCAAGCAAGGGCCAATCAAAGAGGTATCAACAACAAGGGAGGTAAAAGTGTTTGTGTTTTATCTTATTTGCATTCCTTTTCGTTGAACCACTCTTTTGGCTAATCTTGAGGTGTCCTTGGTATTTTGTTATTCATGTTTCTTAGTTATTTCACACATTTAGAGAGGTAGGAATTCCAAGGTATACATTATGGCAAGTCCGGGTGGGGACCCACACCTGCCTTGCAT
>VDFB02000013.1:62826148-62848168 GCA_007258455.2 Sequoia sempervirens | reverse complement strand
GATTCATTTAGCCTCTAAATCACCACTTAATCATTTCCAACCATTATCCCATTATCCTAAGTCTCCATTTTATCATTTTAAGCCTCCCAAAACCTCCATTTCTCCCATTTAAACCCCCATTCTACCACCCCAAATTTTCACAAATCACCTCTAATCTACCTTTTCATTTTAATTTTCGATTCACAAGTCAATACCCTCACCTAACAAACATCACAACTTTACCATTCCCACCTCTTAAACACCACCCATAGCCAAACCGCCTTAAAATTGCATTACAAAGTGGTTATCTAAATTGACTATAGCGCTTGAACTTGATTACTAGTCTTTAACTTCAATCCCAATCAATTTGCCTCCATCTTGAGGTGAATTCAGTGTTGCAAGTTATCATCCTCGGCCCAATCAATCCATTCCTAGCTTAAGGTGGATTCGGTGTCGTAATCATCCTATCAATCAATCAAAGCTCTAGGGTTACTAAAGGTAATCTCACGTGATCAAGTTTGAGGTCTCTCTCTCACGCCATCCAAATCCAATCCTATCCAATCCAATCCAATCCAATCTAATCCAATCCAATCAAATCCAATCAAATCCAATCCTATCCAATCCAATCCAATCCAATCTAATCCAATCAAGTCCAATCCAATCCAATCCAATCCAATCAAATCCAATCCAATCCAATCAATTCCAATCCAATCCAATCTAATCCAATCCAAATCAAATCTAATCCAATCCAAATCCAATCAAATCCAATCCAATCCAATCCAATCCAATCAAATCAAATCCAATCAAATCAAATCCAATCCAATCCAATCCAAATCAAACCCCCAATCCAATCAATCAAATCCAATCAAATCCAATCCAATTTAAATCCAATCCAATTGATCGAAGTCCAATAAGATCCAATCCACACTCCATCACAATCAAATCATTTGACAAAGGCATTAACCTACTCATCTAGCATTTGCATGCCCGTTCAGACCCGTTCACAAGCAAAGAAGATGGCCGACCTTCAAGCTCAAAATGCCCAATCCAACAATCCCCAAGATCTCAACAACACCTCATCAGATCCCAACAAGGGTACCAACATCTTACATGACCCTCACAATGGTACTTCATCACACTCCAACACTGAGAATCAGAATAACTCGCCACATGGAGAAGAGAGCATGGTTAATCAACCTGAACTCACACTTGAGGAACATTTTAGCAATCCTGCCAATGTGCAAATGACCGACCGTTTACTTGCAAAGCATGGGGAAGAAATCTTGGCCCACTTGATTGAGAAGGGTGTTAAACCTCCCTCCAATGTTGACTTGTCCAAATATAAGGGTGCCCCATCTCACGTACTCCAAGGGTCCCAAAATGCACCCGAAGGTTCATACTTTTCTAATGTTCCTCCAATTGAGGGTTGGCATCAACCTGAATTTGGCAATGCCGTCCTTTATCAGGTTAATTATCCCCCACATGCTTCGACCTCAGCTATAGGTGGATCCCAGGTGCCCGATCCCAATAATCCTTTCGTTTATGGCATGCCACAAAACATTCCGCAACCTCCGCCATTAACATTAACCGCACCCCCTCCTTTGAACCCGCCTACAGTCAATATTGGGGGTACTTCCTTTGCTACATCGCTTCCTCCTCCTGGGACCACCAACACACCACCTCAATAGGTTCCCCAATCTACTATCCCACCTCAAATACCACCACAAGGCGCACCCCAATTGAACATTCTGAGCGGAACCCAACAACCTCCTTTACAAAGTGTGCCCACACAACCCCCGCCGTCTCATCCGCAACAACCTATACCCAATACTTTGACCGCTTCACAACAACCATCCTACCAATCACAAGGCAACCCATCTCAACCGCCTACCCAAACCATATCTCCCTTTCTTGCGTCCCTTTTGCGTCCAAAGGTCCAACCACAACATAATATCCCACCTCAGTCCATGCAACACTCGATGCCGCAACAGCAACCTCCACAACACTACTACCACCATAATCAACAACAATTTCACCAACAACCGTTTTATGCAACCTCCCAACAATCACAACAATATCTTCAATACCAACAGGCCAACACGCAACGTCCCATCCAAGTCCCTCAGCAACCTACCCCACACCTTCACCAAACAAATTCATATTATGCCCCACAACAACAACCCCCATATCAACAAAACCCCCTACCTTACCATCAAGTCATGTCATCATCCAATCATCCAAACCCACATTTTAACAATCCAACACCCTTTCAACAAGATCCCTCATCTTTCTATCATCCATATCCCCCCAACCCACCACCAGCTAGTTCGGACTTGTTGGAAATCAAAGCTGCCCTTAAGGACCTTCAAGCAGGGGGCACAAAACAATCCTTTAAATTTGAAGATATATGCCCATATCCGTTCGATCCATCCATCTCATTGATCCCATTCCCTAAACACTTCGAGATTCCAAAATTTGACAAGTACAAGGGAGACAAAGACCCTAAGGCCCACTTGCAAGAGTTTTATGCACAATGTCAAGAAGTCATGTATAATGATAACTATCTCTTACGTCTGTTTCCGAGAAGTCTAGCAAGCCACGCTCTAGATTGGTTTATGACTCTTGAAAAGGGGTCTATAAAAACTTTTGCAGAGTTATCAGAACAGTTTGTCTCCTACTTCTCCTTCAATTTGCGGAAGGATACTGACACCTTAGATCTCTTGAAAGAGAAGCAACGGGATGGAGAAACCTTTACCAGCTACCTCCAACGGTGGCGTGCATTAGCCAGTCGAATGAAAAATCCTTTGAAAGAAAAAGACATGGTCACTCTTTTTGTGGAAAATTCACATCCCGACATGGCCCACAATTTTAGACTACACTGTGTCACCACTTTCGCTGAGATAGTGGAAAAGGGACCTATCCTTGAACGTGCCCTTATCGCCAAAGGACACATTAAAATACACAGTCATGACAAAGAACGGTCATTCGGAGATAAATCACGATTTTGGAACAAAAACAAAAATGCAGTGAATGATGGAGTGACAGACACCAAACATGTCCAAGTGGCTAATGCATCCCAAGGGCAACAACAGTCTGTACCCAACGCCATATCAGTACCGCAGGGGGCACCTCGTCCCCCTCAACAGTCAAACCAAAGAAATCAGGGGAACACCAAACGTCAATATGCCCAATTGGGTGAACCCTTGAGTGTTGTTTTCAATAAATTGTTACAAATCAATTATCCCATCACATATCCTGTCACCAAACCATTCGATGAGTCCAAACCCAAGCCGGCATGGTTCAAAGAAATGAGTATTGTGACTTTCATAAAATCAAGGGACACTCCTTGAATAAGTGTCAGGGTTTAAAAAATTATGTCCAAGATCTCATTGATCGAGGAGATATCAAGGTTGACCCCAGTCAGCCTTCGTCGTCCAATGCTCAACTGCAAATCTATCAAAATGCCTTCCCAAACCATAGCCAAGGTCCTAGCACCTCCACTAGTCATCCCCAAAATAACAGCACCAATAATGTCAATTATAAGAATGTTCCCTTCAATTATGAAGGTGTTATTCATTACATTGAGCAAGTGGAACCCCGAGTATCCATGATACACGTTAAAGCCAAAGACCCTCAATGTGCTGTGACTACGCGAAGAGCCCACATCACCGTCCCTCCAGCCTCCACACCTGTCCTACCCACTCCTGTAACCTCTCAGTATAACATTCTTGATCACCTAAGGAAGACTCCCGCTCATATATCTATTCTGGATTTGCTTAAGTCTTCCCCAGTACATCAAGAGATCCTCAATAAAGCCTTGCAAGAAACCCATGTCCCAAACGACATCGACCCCACACAATTCCAAGCTTTGGTGGGACACTTGGCTTTGTCTCACCACCTCCATTTCAGCCAAAATGATATGCCCAACATCGGCATCAGTCACAACCGCCCCCTACATATCGAAGTCATAATTGCCCATCATAAAATAAAAAGGGTCTTGGTAGATAATGGCTCTGCCCTTAATCTATGTACTTTGAAATTCATAAAACAAATAGGGTATTCTCAAGCGGACCTAAGCAACCAGATAATTACAATCAAGGCTTATGACAATGCAGAAAGAAATTCAGAAGGCATCATCAGTCTTCCTATACAAGTGGGACCTGTGCTCCAGTATACTACCTGCCATGTCCTTGATTTGGACTTACCGTATAATCTCCTCCTTGGCCGCCCATGGCTCCATGCTATGTAGGCTGTTCCATCCACATACCACCAATGCCTCAAATTCCCAGTCAATGAATAGGAGGTCACCATTTATGCCGACCCCCAACCATTTAAGTATTGTCAAGCTTTAGAAGCATCTTTCCCCCATTTACATTATTGTCCTGGGGTCGAAATGGGGGCCTCCCACTCGTTATCCTCTAATCCATCATCCTCCAATCCATCATCCGCTATAACCACCACTCCATCCTCCGCCACTAATCCTTCAGTCACCAGAGTCCAGATCATCGACAAAGGGTGAGGTGAGTATGAGATGCATACGGCTCTTAATGTAGCCACCATGCCACCATCACCACATGAGTACGGTCAACCCTCACATGCTATACAAGCGGAAGACAAGACCATCACCTTCAGCGGAAAAAACATGCCTACTACCACCTTCAGATCTTCGAGTGTCAAGATTGATGCGCCAGAGGAAGACATAAGTTAGTGGGTCTACCGTGAAGAGCCCGAACCAGAAACTCCTCTAAAGAAATATTTTCAGGAAAAATATCCTTGGCCAACAAAGTTCGTGGAAAAACATAACTACCAAGGTAGAGGCTTGGGTAAAGAGGAACAAGGGCGATTGCAACCCATTGATACACAACAGTTACCAAAGAAGGTAGGAATTGGGTATGACAGCAAGCAGAGAAGCCCTGCAATGTCATCTAATACTTCCAATAGTATCACCCTGAACGATGGCTCATTGGAAGACATACCCGAGGAGGAATCCATCATATACGCATACGATGATGTCAATCATACTGATTTATCCTCCATGTTCGAATGCCTATTTGTTTGCACCATCAGCCTATCCCTTCGTCACCCTGAACTCATTGACTGGGACCTACACAACACCACACCTGTCAGTATGTCTGCAGACACTTACGTCAACCTTATGGGATTGGGGGAGGATGAACACTCCAGTCGCAAAAATAAAAATCAGAAAAATAAAAAGAGGTCATCTAGTGAAAACCTCCCTGAGGCGCTTCCTGACCTAGAAAAAGTAAAAATAAAGGACGCATCTGAAGGCGAAAACCTCGAAGAGGCGCCAGAAGATGGAGATGTTTATCTTCCCCTTATGGCAACTCAGCTATCTACCAGATCATCTGTAGTGCCCTCCGTTTCGGTCGTCATTGATGTCAAGTAAGTTGTTGGTAATGTCATGATGATGTGGTAATTTTATTATCTAATCTAATTTGAAGGTTATGAGATAAAACTAATAATATGTTTGGAATTGTTTAATAAAAAAAATTAAGTATAAGGTTACTTGTTTTAACTGGAATTAAATAAAGAATTTGATTTAATAATAAACGTTAATTTAATTATCTTTGGGAGTTAGTTATTTAAAATGATCGGATTAGATGAAGAAAGGTAATTATTATTTAATGATTAAATTTGATTAATAAATTTAAAAATGAGAAGATATTAGAAAGAATTAAATTATTAAATATTTATCTATTGAAGAGTCAATTATAAAATAAGGAATAGGGGTGGTGGCTGGCTTACATGTGTAACTAATGGAAGTGCAACGGTCTGCTGATGGGAGTGTAAAAGGCACCATCAAAGAAATTATAATAAGAGATAGAAGTCGAATGGTTTCCGGAAGGGAGTGGAAAAGACACCATGAAATGAATTATTAGCAAAGATTTCCAGATGATATTGGGGGGGAATTTTGGCAGCGTCTTCAACTTCAGATATTGCGAGCATAAGGAGTATCGTAGTTCTTGGAGGATCCAAATAAAGGAAAGCAAAACTGGTTTCATTGGAGAGGGGACGGATACAGATTTCGGGCAAGGACGAGGAAAGAAAGTATAGGAAATAATTCAGATAGGGAAAGAAGTAATTATTAACACTAAGGAGCCAAGGATAGGATGAAAAGAGTTTTCACAGGTATGTCTTACTTATTCCACTTGAATGATGATGAACTCTCGGTTGTTAACCTTAGCAAATTTCTGAACCAATTTGTGACTCTTTATTGGTGTTAAATCGAGCATCGGGGTTTTAGAATTGAGTCATGTATGATAAATGTTGAGGACTTTTAAAGTTGGAAATACTGCGATATAGTTATGATACTTTGTATTCATCTATTTGTATCATGTTATCTCGTGTATGGTTTCCATTTATGATTGGAACCACTTTTGTATCATTCTACTTCTTGAATATTGTACTGTAATGTAATGTTAAACTTGGTATGGATATTGGTCATGGCAGTTATTATTTAATGTGTTGAGTCATTCATGTATATGTTGTATTTATGTTCACAGATGGTTTCTTATAAATGAATTTTCATGTATGTGTTATATTGGTTAATGTTTATTTTGTTATGAATTATATCTTTGGCTTTTATCCTATATTATCGTTGTCTCGTAATGACTCCTCATGTACCCCAAGGGATGTATGTGTTAATGAATTTGCTTAAATGAAATTCATTTCATGTGTTAATGTATATTACATGTATGTTATGTTAATTTAATAAAAAAAAAAAATTGTGCTGTAATTATTGTGTTGTCCTTTGGGGTTCGCACGGCGGGGCATTACAACATTGGTATCAGAGCATAGGTTCATACACTGGGCACTATGTGTGCTCACTATGTAACCTTGCACTTAGACCCGCGAGTCTTGAGTTTTACTTTTCTTTTGTCATTGTTGTGAACTTGAATTTCTTCTATTAGATGGTGTCGGGTTGATGGTGCAGGAAACTGATGGGAAAGGATAGGACCCTCGGTGTAGTGCGCAATGCACCAATATCCTTCCTGTCAGGGATGCTCTATGGAACCTTGAGTTTTAGTGTGATGTGTTTCTTGGTGATGTGTTTTGTGTGTGAATATGTCAAGTGTGTGTGGAATCTGTGATTTTGTTGTCCTTGAGTGATGAATTATGTTTTCTTGAAATTGTGAAGGTGTAAAATTTTACCCTTTTTATTGATATTGATGTGAGATTTGGTGTTGCATAATGATTAAAGTTGAGTTCTTTGTGTGAAAATTATGAGTTTTAACGAAAATGTATGGTTTTGTGGATAATTATTCTATGATTTTTAGTAGTATATAGTATCTTGAGGTTAAAATGCAACTTGAATTATTGGTACTAATGTGCAATGTTCTATGATAGCCTTTGATTTACAGGAAATTGGCTTCAAAAAGCATAGTGACGAAGGTAAGATAATATGCAGGTATAGATACTCATAATGTCAAGTAGTAATTAATTTTGGTAAAGTATAGGAATTAGAATTGTGGTTAGTATCTTTATATGAGTATTTTCTAACTAATTAGAAGAAAATTGTTTATGAGTTACTAGGATTGTTTTGATTACTAGGTGTGGTTTGGTGGGAGGGACAGTGTGGTATCACTCACTTGCGAGTGCCCTACTACACTGGGAGTTCCTCTCATGATGTAATTGTGATATATATGTTCTGTGCACAACGTTTGTTGCATGTAGGATTGCAGGAATTAAGTCTCGATTCCACCTGCATTGTCAGGACAGGGCGAGCATTATATACACCCAATGGGTTTGATGTTGAAAATAGGAACTGACAAGAAAGTTTCCCCAACCTAGTTCGTCATCTCTCCTAGTGTTTGACAAAATTGGTCTGGTTGCAACCCCATCACCACTTTTGTTTTGGTATCATTTCTTTATTTTTCCATGTGTTTAATTTTCATTGCTTGCTTGGTGACATTTAATTGATGATTTAACACATTGATGTGTTTTGATTATTAATACTACTGTTAGTTTATGGTGTTACCATGTTTGTGCATGGGCTCAACTTCCAGGAGTAAGTCGATGTCTATGGGGGGGATGATGTAGTGCCCTCCGTTTCGGTCGTCATTGATGTCAAGTAAGTTGTTGGTAATGTCATGATGATGTGGTAATTTTATTATCTAATCTAATTTGAAGGTTATGAGATAAAACTAATAATATGTTTGGAATTGTTTAATAAAAAAAATTAAGTATAAGGTTACTTGTTTTAACTGGAATTAAATAAAGAATTTGATTTAATAATAAACGTTAATTTAATTATCTTTGGGAGTTAGTTATTTAAAATGATCGGATTAGATGAAGAAAGGTAATTATTATTTAATGATTAAATTTGATTAATAAATTTAAAAATGAGAAGATATTAGAAAGAATTAAATTATTAAATATTTATCTATTGAAGAGTCAATTATAAAATAAGGAATAGGGGTAGTGGCTGGCTTACATGTGTAACTAATGGAAGTGCAACGGTCTGCTGATGGGAGTGTAAAAGGCACCATCAAAGAAATTATAATAAGAGATAGAAGTCGAATGGTTTCCAGAAGGGAGTGGAAAAGACACCATGAAATGAATTATTAGCAAAGATTTCCAGATGATATTGGGGGGGAATTTTGGCAGCGTCTTCAACTTCAGATATTGCGAGCATAAGGAGTATCGTAGTTCTTGGAGGATCCAAATAAAGGAAAGCAAAACTGGTTTCATTGGAGAGGGGACAAATACAGATTTTGGGAAAGGACGAGGAAAGAAAGTATAGGAAATAATTCAGATAGGGAAAGAAGTAATTATTAACACTAAGGAGCCAAGGATAGGATGAAAAGAGTTTTCAAAGGTATGTCTTACTTATTCCACTTGAATGATGATGAACTCTCGGTTGTTAACCTTAGCAAATTTCTGAACCAATTTGTGACTCTTTATTGGTGTTAAATCGAGCATTGGGGTTTTAGAATTGAGTCATGTATGATAAATGTTGAGGACTTTTAAAGTTGGAAATACTGCGATATAGTTATGATACTTTGTATTCATCTATTTGTATCATGTTATCTCGTGTATGGTTTCCATTTACGATTGGAACCACTTTTGTATCATTGTACTTCTTGAATATTGTAATGTAATGTAATGTTAAACTTGGTATGGATATTGGTCATGGCAGTTATTATTTAATGTGTTGAGTCATTCATGTATATGTTGTATTTATGTTCACAGATGGTTTCTTATAAATGAATTTTCATGTATGTGTTATATTGGTTAATGTTTATTTTGTTATGAATTATATCTTTGGCTTTTATCCTATATTATCGTTGTCTCGTAATGACTCCTCGTGTACCCCAAGGGATGTATGTGTTAATGAATTTGCTTAAATGAAATTCATTTCATGTCTTAATGTATATTACATGTATGTTATGTTAATTTAATAAATAAAAAATTTGTGCTGTAATTATTGTGTTGTCCTTTGGGGTTCGCACGACGGGGCATTACAACATTGGTATCAGAGCATAGGTTCATACACTGGGCACTATGTGTGCTCACTATGTAACCTTGCACTTAGACCCGTGAGTCTTGAGTTTTACTTTTCTTTTGTCATTGTTGTGAACTTGAATTTCTTCTGTTAGATGGTGTCGGGTTGATGGTGCAGGAAACTGATGGAAAAGGATAGGACCCTCGGTGTAGTGCGCAATGCACCGATATCCTTCATGTCAGGGATGCTCTATGGAACCTTGAGTTTTAGTGTGATGTGTTTCTTGGTGATGTGTTTTGTGTGTGAATATGTCAAGTGTGTGTGGAATCTGTGATTTTGTTGTCCTTGAGTGATGAATTATGTTTTCTTGAAATTGTGAAGGTGTAAAATTTTACCCTTTTTATTGATATTGATGTGAGATTTGGTGTTGCATAATGATTAAAGTGGAGTTCTTGGTGTGAAAATTATGAGTTTTAACGAAAATGTATGGTTTTTTCGATAATTATTCAATGATTTTTAGTAGTATATAGTATCTTGAGGTTAAAATGCAACTTGAATTATTGGTACTAATGTGCAATGTTCTATGATAGCCTTTGATTTATAGGAAATTGGCTTCAGAAAGCATAGTGACGAAGGTAAGATAATATGCAGGTATAGATACTCATAATGTCAAGTAGTAATTAATTTTGGTAAAGTATAGGAATTAGAATTGTGGTTAGTATCTTTATATGAGTATTTTCTAACTAATTAGAAGAAAATTGTTTATGAGTTACTAGGATTGTTTTGATTACTAGGTGTGGTTTGGTGGGAGGGACAGTGTGGTATCACTCACTTGCGAGTTCCCTACTACGCTGGGAGTTCCTCTCACGATGTAATTGTGATATATATGTTATGTGCACAACGTTTGTTGCATGCAAGATTGCAGGAATTAAGTCTCGATTCCACCTGCATTGTCAGGATAGGGCGGGCATTATATACACCCAATGGGTTTGATGTTGAAAATAGGAACTGACAAGAAAGTTTCCCCAACCTAGTTCGTCATCTCTCCTAGTGTTTGACAAAATTGGTCTGGTTGCAACCCCATCACCACTTTTGTTTTGGTATCATTTCTTTAGTTTTCCATGTGTTTAATTTTCATTGCTTGCTTGGTGACATTTAATTGATGATTTAACACATTGATGTGTTTTGATTATTAATACTACTGTTAGTTTATGGTGTTACCATGTTTGTGCATGGGCTCGACTTCCAGGAGTAAGTCGATGTCTATGGGGGTGATGATGTAGTGCCCTCCGTTTCGGTCGTCATTGATGTCAAGTAAGTTGTTGGTAATGTCATGATGATGTGGTAATTTTATTATCTAATCTAATTTGAAGGTTATGAGATAAAACTAATAATATGTTTGGAATTGTTTAATAAAAAAAATTAAGTATAAGGTTACTTGTTTTAACTGGAATTAAATAAAGAATTTGATTTAATAATAAACGTTAATTTAATTATCTTTGGGAGTTAGTTATTTAAAATGATCGGATTAGATGAAGAAAGGTAATTATTATTTAATGATTAAATTTGATTAATAAATTTAAAAATGAGAAGATATTAGAAAGAATTAAATTATTAAATATTTATCTATTTAAGAGTCAATTATAAAATAAGGAATAGGGGTAGTGGCTGGCTTACATGTGTAACTAATGGAAGTGCAACGGTCTGCTGATGGGAGTGTAAAAGGAACCATCAAAGAAATTATAATAAGAGATAGAAGTCGAATGGTTTCCGGAAGGGAGTGGAAAAAACACCATGAAATGAATTATTAGCAAAGATTTCCAGATGATATTTGGGGGGAATTTTGGCAGCGTCTTCAACTTCAGATATTGCAAGCATAAGGAGTATCGTAGTTCTTGGAGGATCCAAATAAAGGAAAGCAAAATTGGTTTCATTAGAGAGGGGACGAATACAGATTTCGGGCAAGGACGAGGAAAGAAAGTATAGGAAATAATTCAGATAGGGAAAGAAGTAATTATTAACACTAAGGAGCCAAGGATAGGATGAAAAGAGTTTTCACAGGTATGTCTTACTTATTCCACTTGAATGATGATGAACTCTCGGTTGTTAACCTTAGCAAATTTCTGAACCAATTTGTGACTCTTTATTGGTGTTAAATCGAGCATCGGGGTTTTAGAATTGAGTCATGTATGATAAATGTTGAGGACTTTTAAAGTTGGAAATACTGCGATATAGATAACAGCCCAGTTAAGACATTCATAATGATTTGTAAAACTTATCAGTATAAACCCTTGTGCATCTTTCATTAGAAGCCGAATCTTAGCTAGTATATCTTGCCTTACAAGTATGCCCTATCAATCCAATCACTATCATCAGTGGTATGAAGTTCACGATTTAAATGTTTTCCCCCTCTTGATTCCATCTTAGCTGCAGCAATTTGAAACTAAAATATAGTCAGTTTAAAACAACTTCCGTGATTCCTTTAGCAACCTGTTACAGTGTCCTCAGTTGATCATGGTAGGGTGTATAGATTCAATTAAACTCTCTGATTCTTTTGATAACCTGCCTCAGCCATCACATCTGAACATAATAGGAAGCTTTAAACATTTTTTTTTTAGCTCTGTGATTGCTGTGTCAACATGTCTCAGCCGCGCCCTTTTTGAATTATAAAAGGAAGTTTAAAGGTTTACAATAGTCTCTCTGATTCCAGTGTCAATTTGTCGCAGTTCCTGACATGGAAGTGAAATTTTGTTGATCACTAACATAATAGAAAGAATCCCAAATGTTATCCTCAAAACTGAAGGAAAAATGGCTTTTTCACATTTTTTGCAACCGTAACCATCTCAAAACTTGGAGGAAGCTTGGGTCGTGTGTCTTCTCTGATGCCGTCATTGAGCAGATTGTTCAGGTGAAGAAATTGAGGACCAATGAGCAGATTATTTAATTCTCTTGGTCTGCGCAATGTTTCAAGCCTTTGCCAATTACCTCCATTCAGTCGAAGCTGAGAGAAATTGCTGTTATTGGATACAGTGTTTAGATGAGCTCCCTCACATAGTCTGGTAATCTAAATTTATTTGACCTCCCTGATACCTTTGGCAACCTATCGCAGCTGCAGTGTTTAGACTTTGGATCGTGTATAAATTTAAATAGTCTCCCTGAAACCTGTCACAGCTGCAATGTCTTATATTCTTTTTCTGATATACTTGGCAACCTGTCACAGCCGCAACACTTGATCATGGTAGGTTGTATAGATTTAAAAAGGCTCCCTGATTCATTGGCATCCTGTCATAGCTGAAGCACTTGAACATAATAGAAAATTTAAAAGGTTTAAATAACCCCTCTGATTCCTTTGTCAATCTAGCGCCGCTGCTGCACTTGAGCATAATAGGAAGTTAAAGATTTAAATCACCCCGCTAATACCACTGGTAATCCATCACAGTTGCAACACTTGAAAGTAAGATATTTTCAATATTCTAGCATAACAGAGAGGATAGGCAGAGTTTAAATTCCAGATTTCAAACTTGAAGTGTGTCTCTCGAACTCGCCACCAAACTGAAATGTATTATTTTTCAAAAAGGGGAAAAGTTGTACATTAATTCTATCATTTAGTGGTCAACCTAATTAAGGATGCTCTATTAGATGAATATATATATATATATATATATATATATATATGTATGCAAATATATATGGATGTTTGTACATATTGGTGAATAATTAGTTATTTGAGAATATAGATTTTATAAATAAGGAAGTTAGATAATTCTTTTGTTTATGTCTGTACAATGAGAATTCTAATTTGATTAGCATTAATGACTTAGAAGTAATATTTGTTTCACTTTATGTATTCAATGGATGTTTTGTTGAATTTGTGGCTATAATTTGTATGCTGAGTTAAATGCCAATTAATGTGACTGTCTTTTTGTTGTGCTCTAATATTCCGTCAATGTTAAAATATGTGTATATATTTAAAGGTAGGGGTAAGATGTATAAGGATTATTTGTGTCTATGGCTAGTTTTGAAGATGAGTGAATTTAAGGAATATGGGGAGCAATTTTGGAGTTAATATTGTTAATGTATATACTTATGAATGTATGGGACGAATAAAGTAAATGGTTACTTAAATAAAGATAAACAAAGTTAAGTTTCCTTGACACTAAAATTAAATGAAGGTTATTTCCATTGTTAAATGATTAGCAAATTGTCTAAGAAGAATTAGAAATCTAGGATATTATTATTACCACAATTATTATGGTTTATTCTTTGTTAATTTGTAGGTGAATATTGTTATTTTATAACCCTTGGAGTGGAATGTTAAGTTTAGTGTGTAAGCTAAATAACTAGGAAATTGATAGATTATTTAACTTAGAATACTTTGGGTATTGGTGATTACTTAGTATTTTATATGTGGAAGAAATGTCTTACTATTGAGTTGATTGTGTATATTTGGATAAATGTAGGATTTATGTAAAATAGATGATTTTCTAAATGATGACTATCTCCTTATTCCCTTCTTCGTAAATTCTCTATAAGGATGCTTACTTGTTCATGGTGGATTTGATGGTTTGAGCCGGCTGCTTGTATCAAGTTGATTATGTATTTTATTTTATTTTATCTGAGTTTGTTTTTGGAAGGAGCTCTTTTGTGTCATAAGGTTGTGATTAGATTTTTGGTCCTTGCGGATGGATAGAAAGTGTTGTTTGTTTATTGTTGTTCATTAAGTGTATCCCCATGTTTAATGATTATTATGATGAATTTATTTTGATGTATCTCTTGAGTTGTTTGGTTTCCTAGGTGATTTTATTTATTGAGTTCACATTTGATCAACGAATGAGTTGATGGATCCTTATTATTTCGATCACCCACTTGAGCCCTTTTGGTTGAGGAGATTTCCGTATGTTAAGTTTTTGCGTTGAGACCGTATTGCTTTATTTTACCTTATTTGTGGGTTGTTGTTCTTTTGGGTTCCAGAGGCTTGAGATGATTGGTAATTGATGTTCTCTCTCTTTATGTGCCTTGATGTGGCAAGTACTTTGGTTTCATTATTTTGAAAGGGTTGTACGGAACTTTGTAGACTCTGATTTTGTACTTGTTAGCGAGATGGGTAATGACTCGCATGCTTTTATGTTGTGGTTCTTTGTTCAAATTATGATGGTACAACCCTTGGTTTCTTGGTTTTGGTTTGATATTGTTGGGTCTCTAGGGAGAGTGGCTCCTCGTGGGGGCCGGCGCCCCGTGTAAGGGGAAGAGCACCGGAGAACCCACGAGTGAGTTGGTAATCAAGTGATAACCTAATAAATAACTTAGGAGGGTTGAGTAGTAATATCATTATAAGATTTAAAAAAAATGGATGCCTCGTCTTCATTAGTGCTTTCGCAGACTAATGGAAGGCTGAGAAGGCCGTGGTTGGCAAGGTCGTGACCTCGTCCTCACGAGAGGTCTACGGCTCCGCATGAGCTACCCTATGGTGCCAGCGCCTCAGGTAGGAGGAAGGGCCAGGAGATCCATAGATGGGGGCTGGCGCCTCAGTGTGGAGGAAGGGCCAGGAGAACCCATGTAGGCTATGCGATGACACTCTCCCCTAGTTGCCCATGTGTTTTACTTTATTGTGTTCCTCTGGAAGTAGGTTGTGGGAGTTGGTATAGATTATTGATATTTGGATTTATCTTGATTAATGATTTTTGCCTTGATACGTCTTTGGTGTACTTTGTGGTTTTGTATGATCTCATTTATATTTGGTTTACGATCTTGTATTTTTATGGTACTGCGTTATGATGTTATTATATCGTTTAATTGCAATTTGGGATTGTATTATGTTTATTAATTCAGTTTGATTGGAATTGTTTCATGATCAACCTTTGATTACTTATTTATTGATCCTTGCTTTGATTTACGTGATCGGAGTTGTGATTTTAATTTATTATGTTGACTCTTGGATGTTGTTGCAATTCTTGAGTTTTATGATACTTTTGTATGTTGTGAGTCTTGTGATTCCGTGTTGGGATGTTCTTGGTTGTGGACTCTTCTTGTCAGCTCCTAGCATGGGGGGTGGGTCTTCAGACTCACATGGTCGGGTGGAATGTGCTAAGCACCCCATTGGGTCCCCATTCGAGGATTGAGAGGTGCGGATTGGTGCTGTTGCAGCGACTTCAAAGTTGTATTTGTCTTGGAGCCAGTTATGATACTTTGTATTCATCTATTTGTATCATGTTATCTCGTGTATGGTTTCCATTTATGATTGGAACCACTTTTGTATCATTGTACTTCTTGAATATTGTACTGTAATGTAATGTTAAACTTGGTATGGATATTGGTCATGGCAGTTATTATTTAATGTGTTGAGTCATTCATGTATATGTTGTATTTATGTTCACAGATGGTTTCTTATCAATGAATTTTCATGTATGTGTTATATTGGTTAATGTTTATTTTGTTATGAATTATATCTTTGGATTTTATCCTATATTATCGTTGTCTCGTAATGACTCCTCATGTACCCCAAGGGATGTATGTGTTAATGAATTTGCTTAAATGAAATTCATTTCATGTCTTAATGCATATTACATGTATGTTATGTTAATTTAATAAAAAAAAAAATTGTGCTGTAATTATTGTGTTGTCCTTTGGGGTTAGCACAGCGGGGCATTACATCATCTATCCTGATTGAAGAAACGCAAGAAGTTAATTTGGGAACTGCTGAAAATCCGAAGATCACCTATGTAGCCAAGTCACTCTCCGAACAAGAATATCCGATCTTTGCGCAGCTACTCCAAGAAGGCATCATCAATTTTGCCTGGTCATATTCAGACATGCTTGGCTTAGACCCTGCTTTAGTGGTTCACCACTTAGACATTCGTCCAGGCGCCAAACCCGTCAAGAAAAAACTTCGTAAGATGCATCCACAAGTTGCGTTGTTAGTAAAGAAAGAGTTGGAGAAATTATTGGACGCGGGTTTTATCAGACCTATTGACTACTCCGAATGGATCTCTAACATAGTGCCGGTTGCTAAACCAAATGGTGACATTCGGGTCTACACAGATTTTAGGGATCTCAACAAAGCCTACCCAAAAGATGATTTCCCTCTTCCTAATATTGACATGTTGGTTGATTTAATGGCAGGACACGAGATGTTGTCCCTCATGGATGGCTTCTTTGGTTACAACCAGATCCGAATTGCACCTGAAGACCAACACAAAACTGCCTTCACAACTCCTTGGGGCACCTTCTGCTACAATGTTATGCCCTTCGATCTCAAAAACGCAGGGGCAACATATCAGAGAGCCATGACGGTTATCTTCCATGACCTCATCCATATCATCATGGAGGAATATGTTGATGACCTATTAGGGAAGTCCAAGACACGAGCAGAACATCCGGCCATTCTGAAGAAGATATTTGAGCGACTAGAGCACTATAAGTTGTGGTTGAATCCAAAGAAGTGTGTCTTTGGGGTTACGTCAAGGAAATTGCTGGGTTTCATAGTCTCCCGCAGAGGTATTGAAGTTGATCCTGCCAAAGTAAAGGCTATTCTGGACATTCTGCCCCCGCGTAATCTAAAGCAATTAAGGAGCCTCCAAGGAAAGATGCAGTCTATCCGACGGTTCATAGCCCAGCTCGCAGATAAATGCCAACCTTTTACTCATCTTTTGAAGAAAGATTCTACATTCTGATGGACAACACAGTGTCAAATGGGTTTTGATAAAATCAAGGAATACTTAGCTCATCCCCCAATCTTGATGCCGCCTATTCCAGGAAAACCCCTCCTACTTTATATCTCTGCTACCTCGGTTGCACTGGGGGAATTATTGGCACAGCACGATGAGTCACTCAAAGAAAGAACAATCTACTACATCAGCAGAACACTAGTCGGCTATGAGTTAAATTATTCTCCTATGGAAAAAGCATGCCTTGCGCTAGTCTTCAGTACACAGAAACTCCGCCATTACATGCTCAGTCACCCAGTCAAATTAATTGCTAAAATTGATCCTTTGAAATATCTATTGTCTAGAACCACCTTGAATGGTCGCATGGCCAAATGGGTCATGCTACTAAGTGAATTTGACGTCGAGTATGTAGAGCGCAAAGCCATTAAAGGACAGGTTATTACTAATAAATTGGTTGAAGCACCACTAGTAGACGCCTACCCAATAGACACTAAATTCCCAGATGAAGGAATCTACATAGTAACAGAAGCACCAACTTGGACGTTATACTTTGATGGCTCATACACTCACAGTGGATCTGGGGCAGGAATTCTATTAGTCACCCCTCAAGGTGACTACATCCCAAAATCCTTCAAAATAGCATTTCCCTACACCAACAATATGGCGGAATATGAAGCCCTCCTCACCGGCCTTAGAATTGCAAAACAATGGCACATTACACATTTGAAAGTCTTTGGAGATTCCTTGTTGGTTATCAGACAAGTTAATGATGAATTCCTCACAAAGGATGACAAACTGCTACCCTATAAATGCATGGTGGACGACTTCAAGAAGTATTTCACCTCCATACAGTTTGACCAAATCCCTCGGGTGCAGAATAAAGCAGCAGACGCCATGGCCACTATTGGCTCTTTGATTGACATGCCCAAAGATTAGACAGAGTGTGAGTTTCTGGTCGAACAACTGTTAATCCCTGCGTATGATGTCCCTGACACTGACATGGTGTGCGATATCATAGGTCCCGCCTCCCCGTGGTACCAAGACATATATAATTACCTCCGTGACAACACCATACCCCCGGAACTTACACGCAACCAACGTAAATCCTTTATCCATTGTTCATCCTGATACATCCTCGTTGGTGATACACTTTATCGTCGCGGGTATGATGGAATCCTCCTGAGATGTCTGAATGAGACCGAAGCCCAAACGGTATTAACGGAAGTACATGGTGGTATTTGTGGGGCTCACTCAAATGGTATGGCTTTAGCCAAAAGAATCCTACGGGCTGGATATTACTGGCCTACAATGGAACGTGATGCTTGCGAATTTGTAAAGAAATGTCTTCCGTGTCAACAGCATGCAGATTTGGTCCACGCTCCAGCACAAGACCTTCAGCCTCTCTTAGCACCATGGTCGTTCTCCCAATGGGGTTTTGACTTGATTGGCAAGATTCACCCACCATCATCTGACGGCCATACATTCATCATCACCGCAACTGAGTACTTCACCAAATGGGTGGAAGCAATGCCACTCTCCCAAATCACTGGTACTCAGATTTCTAAATTCATCCTCTACCATATTCTCTGTAGATATGGTATCCCCTCCACCATCATTTCTGATAATGGAAAGCCATTTAAAAATCAAGCCATGAAGCACCTATGCGATACCTTCCATATCCAACATCGTTGGTCAACGCCTTACTATCCTCAGGGTAACGGTCAGGCGGAAGCGACCAATAAAACTCTCAATCGCATCCTCAAAAAGGTGGTCAATAGCATTGGATGAGATTGGCACCTTCACATTCATCCTGCCCTTTGGGCATACCACACATCTATCCGCACCCCAACAGGCGCCACCCCATACTCTTTAGTACATGGAGCCGAAGCCGTCTTTCCAATCGAAGTCGAGCTCCCCTCATTGAGAATTTCTTTGAAGAACCTCATCAACGAAGAAGATGCTCGTGTTGCTCGGCTTGCACAGTTAGAGTTACTCGATGAACGTAGAATACAGGCCTATGATCACCTACAAGTATACCAGAATCGTCTAAAATGTCACTACAGTAAAAAGGTCCACCCCAGGCAATTCCAGGTTGGTGAACTTGTGCTCAAGGAAAATCATCGCACTCAGCAAGATCGTGACAAGAAAGGAAAATTCGAGGCCAACTGGTTAGGGCCATATATCATCACTGCCAAATATGGATCTGGAGCTTACAAGTTGACTACTCTAGAAGGGGATCCCCTCGACGAACCTGTCAATATTCTCCATCTAAAAAGCTTCTACACTTAAGTCCGCTTGGTCTACCCTATCAAAAAATCAAAAAAGTGACAAAAAAATCCAAAAAATAGTAAAGAGAAATAAATTCGTCCTATGGTGAAAACCACCTCTTGGTGGCGCCTTGGATAAGTATGGATGGTGAAAACCTGGTAACAGGCGTCATCCATAGAGGGCTTAATCATTATCTACCTCGTATCCTAGTTGCTTTATGTTATCATCCACACTTTCATCCCCCTGCATCAACCTAGGCCGCTTGGTACTTGTCGATTGAGCATTGGACGGCTCACCTCACCTATCCCTCATCCTGAGCTTCCTTATATCCCACTTTGAGCTTATGTATTTCGTCTGTCGGTCCGTGTCATCACATATGATCATCCATCGTGTCGGTCTCCATCTAGATCTCATCCTCTTGTCCTACTTCCATCTTTTTGTCGAACTATGTTGCCCCTGCGCTTTCACGTAGGCAAGGTTGGTCATTCGATCCTCCCCCGGGGCATTTGTCGGTCATATCTTGTGTCCATCATCGGTCACCATTGTCCTCTTTCCGCTTTATCCATGGTCCTTTTCCATGAACTACGAGGGCTCTGTGCTTTCACGTAGGCAAGGCCAATCTTTGATCGGCCTCCGAGCCCCTAGGTCTTTAGGTTGTGTCTTGTCCCCTTTGTGGTTGTCTCATCAAGCTATGCCCTTATCTAGCTAATTCTTAAACAAACAAGACCCACTTGTCTCAATAAATCCGATCAATTTTAAATATCCTTTATCATATCGATCTTTTCGCTTAGCATCCAGCATAGGTCTTAATAGGATACATCCTTCCTAACAGACCTCATCAATCCCATCCATCCCCTTGATCCTATGGCAATGGACATTTGAAATTGATTGTTGTCTTTTGATACTTTTGGTTTTTGTCTATCATTTGAGCTCCCTATAATCACTTGTCAAGGCCACCATGATCCATCATATTATGGCGTGTTTTGACTAGTCCACATAGGGGCATATATTGATCTTTTCTTTGATTGTGTCTTCTTGGTTGTCCCACATAGTACCCACCAAGATCCCCGAGGTCTTGTGTTATGTTGGGGCATCCTTCTGTGTTTGCGGTTATCCCAATACAGGGCCCGACTAAAGTCTTTTTTCGAGACTTTGGGGTATTGGGATAGCTTTCTTGTCTGGCGTGTTTGTATCATGCATTAGACACTGATTTACCTCGGTCCTCTATACCTTGGTGTGTCGTGTCTTATGCTATAGCAAAAACCAGTGCTCCAAAGATGATAAATTGAATTAAGATTGCATTTTTCATAATCATTGCATTTGCACTCACCCTATGGTTTTGGTTGTGCAAATACTTGCCCTCATTCTCTTCCATTCTTCTCAGGATACTGATACCTTTTGACAGATGTCAGACTACATCCATCACCGCGTACCCACCTCCCCTCCACTTACCCTACCAGTTCTTATTGGCACCTATAGCCGCATATTGTCCATGCATCCATTGCTACCTGCATTCCCACATGTTAGGTCCATATCTCCATCACTACCTGCATCACAAACTATTAGACACATAGTACATCATATCCTGCATATATAAACTGTTCATACAAAATCCATCTCACATATACATACATAACACATCTATCAACTAGGCATCCATATATCTAAACCATCATAGATTCCAATAGGTACACATAACATATCACCATTACCATACATCCATAAAATAAGCACATATCTCCAATCATTCATAAACATAGCATAAATGAATATAAGCATGATCATTAACATTCCAACATCTAGATCAACATTTCATGAATATAAGCATACATAAACCAACACATGAGCATAAATAAATCACTGCATCCATCCACGAAACACATGATGATACACACATATGCATATAGTCCTCCATCATAAATAGAAATATACTACATGGTGCTAATAAGAACTGTCATATATCCATCATACATATATCTGTCAATATAGCATGTGTCACAAATACATCATACATATATCCGACACATGACAAAGTACAAAATCCAGGAATATAGAACATCCCTGATATCCATCCTCCATAATCCATCCTGCATCTGTCAAAAATACAGTACCCTGTCACCTCCCGAATGAACTCCCCATGTCTGATCTCTGTGGAGACTCAGGTCCTGCCCCTCTACCTGGTGAAAAACCTGGTGACTCACTGTAACCGCGAGTCCGTGTCCCCAATGACTGGGATGGAGCTGGCATCTAAGGTGCCTGCCTGGTATAACGGAATCTTCGCTGTGCTGGATCGGGAACCGCATCATAATATGCTGCCATCCAAAAACCTGCCTCTCTCGTGCTATCCTCCCTCTCTGCCGCCTGGACCCGAGCGGCATTCTGCTCATGACGATACCTGTCTCGGTCCCTAGTGATAGCCCTCCTCTCCTGCTCCCATGCCTCCTGAGCTAACTGACTTTGTGCCAGCTCTGCCTGTAGACGCTCTCTCTCTCTCACCACAACCTGCACATCCGCTCCTGGCATCCCACTCACACCATGACCTGTCAGAACACATGTCCTCGCCGCATCCATCTCAGCCTGTAGGGCCTGCACCCGCATCTCTGCTACATCCCTGTCTCTCTTAGCCCCTGTGCTCAAGCCACT